>VWZL01000843.1:72200-218809 GCA_013396915.1 Stercorarius parasiticus
AATCGTCATCCTGGGAGCTGGATACAGTTTTGTATATATTGTATACTTTTTTTTATTATTATTCTATTATTATTTACTATTTTCTTACTTATTATTATTTTCATTAAAGTAGTTTAGTTCTTTTTCTAAACTTAAATCTCCTTATCACTTCCTCTCCTCTCTGAGGAGAGGGAGGGAAGGGCCATCTGTCGTTCTGATTGGCCGATACAGCCAAAACCACGACAGGCAGCATCTCCAACACCAGAGTGCCGATGGCAAACAGCCACGAACGGCCCCAGACGAAGCCGTGGGAGGGGACTGCGTGGCCCTGCGAGACAGGCAGGGTCACTGCCACGGTATTTTGCCCTCTCCAGAACTGTGAAAGTTCAAGGAATTGAGTTTGTTCTTTTTCTCACTCCTAAACACGTTATCTCATTGTATTATAATCTCAGTCCCCCTAGAGAGACCTCTCCAGGTGGCTGGCATCTTGTACTTTACTCAAAAACCTTTATTTTCCACCAGAAAATTTACTTAAAATTTAAAATAATCAAATAAACAAACCTAATATTGAAAAATAGAAGGAAAAGTGAATGTTGAAAATAAAAGGAGCACATAACAAGATGTGTTTCAGCCCTGTTTTTCTTTTTCATTTTTTGTATTGTAAAAACCCGAATGTGGCAGCGCAGTGGAGGAAGTTTGTGTATAAAATATAAAAGCAACCATATAAAGAAAGGTAATGGTGTTGACCCTCAAAAAGAAAATGAGCTTAAAACTCTTCCGTAATGGCTGTATGCATAGAACCCTTCAACAAGATAAAAAGAATAAAAGCAGAATTGAAATCCACAGCCATTTACTAATGGCTGCATTTTGTGTGGCAGTTCAATACCCCCCTTCTACAATTTCTAGCAGTGCTGTACGCAGCAATTTGCACCTACTTACCCCTGTTTATCTCTACCAGTTAATATGGAAAAAAAGTATTTGAAGAGTGCTAGACATCATAAAAATTAGTGGGAAAAAAAAACAAAACAAAAAACAAGAAGAGAGCAGATACAAGAAGTAATGAAAATTTGCTGCTCTTCCGAAAAGTGGTGGTCTGACACTGAGCAGAAATCCCAGTCCCTCTGACAAAATAGGACAGAAATGAAAGACAAAATTGAAATAACAGCCCACAGATTCTGAAATTGCCCTTATCTCTGTAGTATTCGCTACTACTACTCACAGGCAAAGCAAAAGGGTAAAAACTAAAATTGCATAATTTACTGAGCAGACTTTTTCTTGAAAATAGGAAGAAAGATCATATCCAGCATAATCAATGCAACTGGGAGGAGAGCAGTCATAAGAAAACTGTAACCAAGGCCAAACTCCATTTTTGTTCAAAAATCTGCAGAAAAGCAGCAGCACCAAGGAAGAAAACAAAGTTGTTGGCACTAGTTTTTCCATGTATGTCAGCCTTATTGAAACCCACGGAGACCCCGTTTTTAGACAGTATGGTGGTGCCCACAAGCTCATGCTACCAGTAATACGCTCTGTATTAATAGCTCTGCGGGGAGGATTTGGGTGCAAAAAATATTAAGCGTGCTCGAGCAGCTTACCTGCTCTCCTCTGGTCGCCGGTCTTTGACCAGTGCCAGGCCTGCCGGAGGGTGGATGACAACTGACCCTAAGTAGGATGAAAAAAACCCAACTTATTTCCCTTCAGACTGCGAGAGACTGTGAAACTGAGTGCAGAGGCACATTTGAAACATCTTTGCATATAAATGGCATTTTTTTTTTCTTGGAACATGTGTAGAATGTGGCTTGAGCTTATGTCGTATCATGTCTTCATCCGAACTTGCTGGTGAGGGCCAAGTTTGCATATTGGACTATAAAAACATGTTGAGAAGTAAGAAAGAATGCTAAATAAACAGATTTTAGGCAGCTTTTGCATGGGTATAAAACATAGATCCAAGAGAGCCTGCATTTAAGTTTAATTGTTATGATCTGCCTTTTAGTTTCCAAGGAAGGCTTTTTCCTTTAAAGTGATTTAAAAAAAAATAATAAAATCATAGGAAACAGGCTCGAAGTAGCATCTGGGCTGTGCTCGTTGCCTGTGCACCCCACACCCCGCGGCAGAGCAGGGAGCGCTGGCCCAGCCCTGCCCCGGCTGCGGAAGCCCGCCGGGGGGACACTCGGGGCAGGGCTGTCCCCAAGGGGCACGCCGGCTGGTGGCAGCTGGGCTCCTGCCATCACCCAACGCGCCAGACGCTGCCTTGCAGGGTCTTGTGAGTGAAGCAGAGAATCACCCTCGCCAGAGCAGCTGAGACAGCCAAAAACAGGAGTGGCAAAGCATGAGGAGCCACTGGTGAGGACATTGCCATGGACATCACCAGGTCCCACCATGAGAGCCCCAGACCTGCTCCAGAGATGCCTGCGAGGGCCAGGAGTGCCCTCTCAGCACCGCTTTCCATTTTCCCCCTTTTCCCTCCATCTTCCCTCCTTCCCAAAGGGCAGGAAGAAATCAAAATGTCCCTTCAAACCTTGCCAGTACCTCCAGCCTTATTTCTTCCTCAAGACCCACGCAATGTTTTGGCTTTACACTCTTAACAGCACTTTTTGAAAATCTCAGACCAGCCGTAACTTTGATACAGGAATGACAATAGTTTTGGTAAAACACTAATAAAAACATCTTAAGACGAGTCGAACGGGATGTCAAGTGAGATGGACACATCTCTGGTGGGATGCACTTTTCACAGAATCCGATGCAAGTATTTCTCTATTGTCGTTAAAACGGTTCCAGGGGAGATGGTATAAACTGCCACTTCACACTATAAACCAAAGGAGTGAAGCTTCATTGATAAGAATTAAGGAAACAAAACAGTTAAACGTGGTTCCTGTTCAGTGGAGGAAGCATCCACCCTGACACTTAAAAGAAGAAGATGGAACCTTTCCTGCATGAGGAAATCCTCCTCATTAAATGATCTGCGAAGAGCAGCTTCTTAAATAAAGCTGGAAATAATCAAAGAAGGATGAGAAATGGCAGTCATCCAACAAGGGCTCACAGAAGTGGAACAAAGGACCGGTGACCTGGAACACCACACAAAAGAAATGAAACTCGTATTTTAAAAACAGCATCCCCAGAAGCCGCTTAAGAACAGTTGTTCCACAGCGTTTCGGTGTACTTCATTGAGCACTTTAAAGATCACCACTTGAATTGTGCACTTCAAGTGCATTATCGGATAAATGCAGCCTTTCTCCCGTGCCCATGAATCCCCCGAGGACAGCCGTGCACCGTGGCACTGTCGGCTATTGCCGTGTTTGCAAGTGGTGGCTCTCAGGGAACGGGTGCCCCATCGCTCTGCTCCTCACTGCCTGCGAGCCGCCTGGGCTGGCGGTGGCCACGGGGCCCTCGCTGTCCTAAGAGAGGGAAATAATGACTCGCAGGTACGAGCTGATCGGAGAATTGCTCCTTTCCCTGTCCTCACCCGAGGAGATGTCCAGTACCCCGTTGCTTCACCGCCCCCGCAGAGCCCTGTGTCCCCCATCCCCATCCCCATCCCCATCCCTCCCCCAGCCAGCGTCCCCCTGCCCAGGGCCACGGGGGATGCTCTGTCCTGCTCCCACCCAGGGTCCCGGGACAGAGGGGAAAGAGGGGGGGTCTCCTCCCCTGCTGCCCCCTGCCCCAGGCTCTGCCAAACCCACTCTCTCTCCAGGGCAAACCCCACAGTTCCCTGGATTGAAAATAAGTGTTTCTCTCTCTTCATAACTGGTTTCAAAGATGAGTCGGTCTGTGCAATGTCTGAAAAATAATGGCCATCCAGAGTATCTCTCTACACCTGAGAAGAAAACACAATGAAGTTATAGATGGTATAAGTACAGATAGGATGACCTCTTAGGGGATGGATCATTTATTCCATCTACAGTGAACTTTAAGGAATATTTTAGGTTGTTCAACATTTCAGCTATGATTTTTCCTCTAAAAGCGAAAAAACAGAAAAAGAAAAACCCCTTCTTTTCCCACCACTGTCATATCTTTACAATTGTTGGAATTCTGAGGACAGTATAAGTATGTTATTTCAGACATAGCTCAAATATACAATAATCCCATCATTCATAGCAAGCAGTCCTTGCCTAATACGAAAGGATATTAATCCTAAATACAGAAGGAAATACAATCCTTAATTGTATTTAAATTGCAAGCGTTAGTTCAGGAGATGGTCATCTGTGCAGGAAAGTCAAATAATATATCTTACTTCCTAATCTGCTTCTCCTTAGATGCTGGACTTTCACCTCTACACTCTTCGGATCACTCAAGCGAATGTGATGGCCTCAGCACTTGGAACATCGCGCTAGGCTTCTTAGTCCCAAACTATCCACCAGCTCAGCAAAATTTTTAATGATTGTCATTCTCCATTTCATGTAGGTTCAAGACAAAATGAGATCGAGTCTGAATTATTGTCTCAAGAGTCTGCTCAGGACACGCTAAAAGAGAAGAGCAGGACATTGGAAGCGCGCTGCCGTTTCTGCCTACATTTTGTCATGTTCATAAACTAGAGCCTTTGCTTTCCAGTCCTAGCAATCTTTCATGTCTCTCAAGTGCTAAATTAATCCTATTTAAAAATGTCAATTAAACTGGTCATCTCTTTTGATGGTATTAGAAAGTACTTGATATCTTTGCTGCCCTTTAATTTTATGAAATAGGAGAGAATAATCCTGCAAAAATAAAGCCCCTCCAGCCATAAGCTCATCTGTAAAATATTCATTTTTAATGACATTATGTTGAAACAAAATCTGTTTTCTCTTTTTGTAAACAGAAGGAAGATTATAATTGCACTACTTATGAAAAGAGGTATTAATGCAAAAACGAACATACGAAGACAAAGACAATAAGGAATGTACTAATTAGAAGTCTTTAAGGAGTCAACATTGGCCAAAATTTCAAAAGTCACCTTAGCAGAAACTTATTTTCTTAATTAGGCACCAGCATTTTGTGCTATTTTTCCTCTTTTGTTATTTTTAAGGAAGGAAGTGAACAAATATAGTGTGTATCTTTACTGATATAGACTGTCCCAATTAAGTCAATGAGCCATTTCCCAGCTGACGTAAGTGGCATGATATAGATGGCTCTGCTGAAGTCAGCGTAGGGCCTCAGTTGCTGTCAGCTAGGATACTGGCTGGTTGTCCCTACCCACCTCCAGAAGCCTCTCCAGCAGGACACCCCTAAGGCTCACCCATGAGATGCTTTCAAGAGCCTCCAAGGCACCTGGGGGACACAGTCACAGCTGGACAGCCCTCACAGCTCCTCGGCTGGTCTGTCACCCACCCAGATGTGGAACGAGACAGCACAAGCACTGGCAACTTTATACAAGTGACCCTTAACAGCTGGGTATCTTCTGAACACTGGCAGATAAAATGTCACCAGGTTTGTTCATGACTGAAGCCACCCCATCCACTTTTCCTTTTAGATCTTTCCCCATCTCCTGGAGCTGGCAGAGGTGCTACAGCAACACAGGGACATAGGACACAGCGATGAAGGCTCCACAAATGGAAAGGGAGAAGTGGGGAGTGGCAGATGTCCTGTCTTTTCACACTCAGCCCGGGGCAGACCCCCTTGAGCTTTGTCCCCAGGATGCTCACCAAGCTGTGGGATGTCCTTCCCACCCCCTGGAAGCCGGGACCTTCCCATGGCTTGCACCAGCTCTCCCTTTATCTTCTCTGAGGCACCATCAGACCTGAGCTTTTGGGGATTTTACTTCTTCATAGCAAGAGGCCCTGGCTGCTGTAAGACAAGGCTGACCACTGAGGTCTGCCTGCACTCAAAAGCACAGTCTCCAGGGGATCAACCGGAGCCAATTCACACAGCGGGGCGCAATTTGTGCCTCTCTAGGACCTCCCCCCCACCCAGCACTTCCCCTGAGGTCCTGCTACCAGACTTCTGGGCAAGCCAGGCTGGGGCAGTGAGGCAGGTGGGACCCCGAACCTTCCTCTACAGCACCATTTAACAGAAGGTTGACTGGCAGAGGAAGGATGGCACGGGCTGGTGCACCCTCTTCTCTCCAGCTCCTGGGACAGGGTGCTCTCCTCTTTGTGCATGATGCTGTCTCCAGCGAGGAGGCCAGGGTGCAGCCTGTTGCTGAGTCTGTCCTCTGTGTTGCACCCGTGGGACACAGCCGTGTCCCCACCCCGGGCTGGCACTGGCGGCCGCTCGGTGCCACTGNCTGGCTTTGTCCAAGAAAAGTCAGCTTTCTTCAGAAAAAGTCTTTCTTTAAATATTTGTTTGATTTCCAGTCTTGCAACCCATTTAACAGAAGGTTGACTGGCAGAGGAAGGATGGCACGGGCTGGTGCACCCTCTTCTCTCCAGCTCCTGGGACAGGGTGCTCTCCTCTTTGTGCATGATGCTGTCTCCAGCGAGGAGGCCAGGGTGCAGCCTGTTGCTGAGTCTGTCCTCTGTGTTGCACCCGTGGGACACAGCCGTGTCCCCACCCCGGGCTGGCACTGGCGGCCGCTCGGTGCCACTGCTGTCCCCGGGAGCACCGGGATGGCCCCCCCAGCCAACAGCACTGCCAAGGCGGCAGTAGTCCTGGCTGAACAGAGGCTCAAGGAAAGCAATTTTAACAGCCGGCAATTAAGTGACAAAGAGAGGATTAGGACATCAGCTGGAGACCGAACAGCAGGAGCAGCGGGACAAGAAATAAAAACAGATCTTAATTTTACATAAATGTATTATAAAGTGAGGTGCTCATGCCTGTATTTATGCGGCTGCGACCCAGTCCCCAGGGGAGCTAGTCTACCCATTGACTTATCTCAACAATTCCTCTTTAAATACGTACTTAATAAAACCTTGTTTAAAGAGTAGCACAAAGTCCACCGGCCTTATAGTTCCCTGCCTGCTCTCCAGATAATTTTTCAAGAGACTGAATTGTTGTGCTAAATAAGCCTGTAGACACCTCCTTCTCTTTGCTGTGGTTATACATCACCCGATAACATCACACAAACTGTTTCTGAGGGCAATTACTGTGAAACTGGGCAAGCTCAACAGCAAAGGGCTTCTCTGCATCAAGGTCTTGCAGCTTCACTTGTCGCAGGGGCTTTCCCAAGGCCAGACAGCGCTGAAGGGAACCATCCCCTCACACGCCAGTTACTTGTACTCAGGTAATAAGTCTTGCTGTGGCTTTAATTCTTTTTCTTTTATCTTCTGAAACGCTCCCATACTGAGTGTCTTTAACGGAGAGGGACCCGTCTTCGTGATCTCCGTGGGCAAGAGTTTTTAAAAATACATCAGGCTTAACATCAATAGCAGAGAGAGGTAGTCATATTAATAAATCCATGGGCACTAAACCAAGGATTATTTTTATCTGGCTGAGATGCTGATTTTTATTTTAAAATGTTCTTCAACAGCAAAAGCAAAGAATGATGTCATCACTAACCAGGAGTCCTACAAGTACAGAAAGCAGAAAATCAGCGAAGGTGATGTATGGGAACAAATACAGCCAAACAACCCAAATGTTAAACGACTCATTCTGAAGAGAAGCAGCTGGAAACTAAAACCTGGATTCTAGTCAGAGATTTCCATGGAACTGCCCTGATTTTTTCAGATCCTCCTGCTCTGCAGCGTGCCAGGCCAGCAGCCCTTCCCTGCAGAGCCCAGCCCGTCTGCGGCTCAGACGGTGACGGACTTGGGCTGAGCCCAGGAGCCAGAGGCAAAAGCCCGACCCCGAGCAGACGGGGCTCACGCCAAAGCCAGCCCGGGCTGGAGTGCAGGGCTGGGCCAGGCACCCCCCAGGGACTCGTCTGGCCTTAATTACGCCTGCATCGTTATTTTTTTTTAATGAATAGAAGACAGTCAGGGAACAAAAAGCATCCTGGAGAATGAAAGCAACAGTTTCATACGTTATTATAGAATTAGAATAGAATAGAATAGAATAGAATAGAATAGAACAGAACAGAACAGAACAGAACAGAACAGAATAGAATAGCATAGCATATTTCAGTTGGAAAAGACCTACAGTGATCATCTAGTCCAACTGCCTGACCACTCCAGGGCTGATCAAAAGTTAAAGCATCTTATTAAGGGCATTGTCCAATATTATTGATATTTCCTTCTTATATGATTTATATGCCAGCCCAGCTTGCCAGCCCTACGTTACCTCACCACAACACGGCACAGACAGAGCATTGCCTGAACCCGAAGTGACAAACACCAGTGGCTGGTCCTGAAAACATGAGCATTGTACCATTGTGCACCAAAAAACGTGTTGGGTTTGTGCATAGACTGAAGAGCAGCACAGGGAGAATTGGAGGGATCTCTCAAAGTGCTTTGTTTTCATTGTATTTTAAGTTACTGGAGTTCAGTTTTGTCCCTGAACTCACATTTATTTTTGTGTAGTCAGGCTTTACTTCAGCTGAATGCCTTTATGTGAGCCTCCTTTAAAGACATAAACGCTAACCTTTAAAGACATAAACTCTAACCTGTATTTCAGTGGAACTATCCTATGCTAAAAGTTAAGCATCTGCTATGGGTCAGCACCCAAGTGTTTCAGAATGATCAAAAAAAGGCGGGGGAAGAACAAACTGGATCTTCTCAGTTGAGAAGTTCTCAAACTACCTAACAGCTAAGAGAATTTGAATGAAGAAAAAGAGCCAGCTGGACCTTGAATAAGGAATTCATACCGCACAGCCAAGTGGCTTGGCCATTTGCCACAGGCGTGACACTTGAAATGGCAAAACGTGACACCCAGGAGATTGACGAGCGCTGCACATCCATCAGACAATTACCCCGACCTGCCCCCGTACACCCGTCACGCTCCCTGTCCCCTGGTGAGCAGCCGAACTGCGGAGCCGGGGCTCACAAGCACTGTCGTCATCACGGTACCCGAAGGTGCCAGTGCCAAGTGTTCAACTCTTGCCTCAGCAGACTTCATTGTTGGGTTGTTTGGGGTTTTTTTCTCAAATTTTTAAAACCTTTTTTTAATAGTAATCTGGACTTTGCAGTGCGGTGAGTAATGCAGGACGGCTTTAGGCAGGGCAGGCTGACCCCCCCAGGATGTCCCCGCAGCCGTGACCTGCAGTGGTGCCCGGAGCCGGGATGGCCCCAGAATTAAATTTTTCAGGCAGTAGCTTTGCCAAGAAGGAAGAAAAATGTGAAAACAGCTTATGAATTGAGAACGCACCTGCATTCAACACAGTGTCTCTTTTTAACAGAAAATACCTTGCTGGCTGAGATCCCTTTTCTCATTGAAGTTTTTGAAACTGGCACACTCCTGTAACACATTTTGATGAAATCCTATTCTCCAGTGAAATTATTGTACTGGAGAACTTCCAGGCAACAGTAGCACAAAGACTGTTAATCAGGTTCGGGAGAATATATAGTGACTACAAAACCAGCACTAAACCACCTATGGTAGGCGGTCCAAAATTCATGGTTCACAGAGAACAAACTTATTCTTGAGAGCAGAATTACAAAGATATAAAAACAGGAAAAAAATCTTGAAAGCCAGAACTTAAGTGATTACCTTCGTATTGCTCTATTCTCCAACTGACACCAGGTAACTGAGGCTTTTATTCATAGAAGTATAGACCGAAATCCATCCTGTCTTGTGTTAAGAGGAAAAAATGACTCAAAATCTTCACCCCAGCGCTGAAGCCCGGACGACTCCTCTACACTCCCCCTGTGTTGGGCAGAAGTGGAGGAAAATGCCCGGTTTCTGACCAAAACCCCCTCTTTCCCCCGCTGGGGTGGGAAGCCGCCCGGCAGGCTGGGGGGGCTGGGTGGAAGGAGGCGCTGCCGAGGAGAGGGACAGGTAGGAGACACTCGCAAATGCCCCATTTCCATCACATTTCCACCCACCGGTGGAGGAAAAGCTCCCAGCCTGGCCGGCAGCGGCTCAAAATACAGCACTTTGCAACTGGCCATCAGTCTGGAGGGGCACAACACGGCTTAACGGTGTGTGGTGACTTGGGAATGCAGGGAGCCGGCCTCCTAAACATCATAATTATTGCGGGCAGAGACTGATTTCATTCGGTGGCAAGTGATTAGGCTGGGCCTCAGCTGGGCGCCTGTCCCCTCTCCTGTTAGAGCACTGGTACCTACAGCTCTCCTAAATTTAGATTAAGGTCTAAACCGGGGATAGAAAACACGGAATCACATAGTAGAAGGTAGGTTTTAAGGCAAAGAAACGCTAGATCATGGGTAGTGAAGGTCTGCAGGGAGTTAAAGCGCTTCATTGGGATCCTAGAGAAAATGCAGTTTGGGTTGAATTACATCACACTTTCTTCCGTGTGCTGGACTTGTAGTTTTGTGCTATTTTGAGCCTCTTCAAGGGCAAGAACATGCATCGATGAGGGTCCTGAGGTGCTACAAAGATGTGAACTCAGAAAAACAGAAAACAGATGCAAAAGAGTCAGCTGCAGGGAGAGGCAGCCAAACTTTCCGATCTTCTCTATAAATGATCAGTAACTTGCTGATAAACGGATCTGCGTGACTTTGACAGCGTTGATGAATGACTTATGCCGGAAAACATGAAGATTGATGCGTTGTTCAACCTTAAACTAAACATACAATGTTGACGTTAATTCGCCGATAGGCCCTACAACCTGGATTTCATCAGCATATATAATTAAACATGTTGCTTCATGAATTTTAAAAATAAACCACAAAGTTGCTAATGGAGTGTCTTAATTCTATGAACATTCATTTAATCTCTTTGGTTCCTATTTAAACATGCATTTAAAATTCTAATCACTGCAAAAAGATTTTAATAAAACACAATATTAATGAAATACGTGAAAGCTATTGAAAGAAAGAATTCTTTTTAAAAAAGTACAAGAAAGAGAAAGGAAACATGCTAAGCTAAACTGGCATATAAATATAGCCAGTGAGCTATTTAAAGACTAAGGAAAAGTGCATATGTGTTCTGGGATGGCATGATTTTAAAAGGCTCTTTTTTGTACTAAATATTAGTTATTGGGATTAATTAGGGTGTTAAGCTTTGAATTCTTTCCAGGTCTATCATTTGTATTTTTACTCTCTATCTTGCTCTGCACGAATCCTCGCTCTCTCGACGCGGCTGCGTTGCCCCGGTGGGGCTGCTGCTGTGCTGTCTGTGCTGTCTGGTCCCAGCGACCCCATCCCCGCTCCCTCTGCGGGGATGCAGAGGGACCTGCCCGGCGCAGAGCAGACTCCTTCCCTTTTTCTTTATCATCCACCAAACGGCGATGGAAACCACATCCTGGGAGATCAAATGCCACTCCACTCCGTTCAGCTTTGAGAAGCATACAGAAACAAGATCTTCTGTGAAGTCTTTCACAAAAGCTCAATCAACAGGAAGTGCCAGGACTCAGAGAACGAACTTGTCACAGAGCTCACCCTGAAGAGCAGGTCTGCCCATGCAGCAGAGCGTCCTTAGTCCCTCTGTCGATGGGAGCGACCGCAGAGAGACTCATCCCTGCCACACAAACACACATTCATATCTATCATCTCCAGTGACCTCCAAATTCGTTTAGCAGTCAGAAATAACATTTATTTTTCCTTTTCCCTCCCCCTTGGAGTTATCTTTGGCTCCCCAGGTGCTCTGCTGCCTTGGCCTGGGGTCAGGGACTAGTGCGGACAGCAAGCGACTGCGAAGATGCTCACATTTCATAACGTCAGAGCAGGTGCCTTCCAAAGCCAGCCTGTGAGAGCAAGAAAAGAAAAGTGACGTCGGATCTCAGCCTTCACCCACCTTCTCACTTGTGCTGCTGACATAAGGTTCAGCTCAAAGCTCCCCCCTTGGCCAGGCTGCTGTGTGACACGCACCACGCCAGCAGCATCCACCAGGTCCGGAGGCAAAGCCCTGTGCCACCGCTTGGACACAGGGACCCTTCAGCTTAGCAGGAGACCCTCACCCTCCTCTGGCTAGGATAGGTCCTGCCAGCAGAGGCTGACAGGGAAAAGATCCCTTTCTTGCAAGTACAATGAATAACGCAGACTACCCTACCCACCCCCCCTCCTCCTCAATATTTATCTGTCTATTCAAAGACTGCAAGTCATGTCAGGCTATAAAAGAATTATAAAACCTCTGCTCATTCAAAAAAATAGCGGATATTGCATGTAATCCACCCAGCCCAGCTGAAATCCAGCTGTACGCTTGCCATGAAATAATTCAAAATGCAGCGCTGCTTGAGGTGCACGGAGCAGGCGCTCTTCAGCGGAAAGGTGGGGTTTTCATGATTAACAATGAGTGAATGTTTTCTGGTTAGAATTTAAGTATTTATTAACCAATTGCAGGCACCACTGGATGTGCTGCTACTGAAGAACAGCCCTCAGGGATGGCGAATGTTTGTGCCCGGGTCTTCCCTCTGTCTGCCAGAGCAGGCGGTTGGCTCTCCCCAGGCACCCAGCTGCTTCTGCACTTGTATCCGTGGGCTACCTCCGGAGAAAAGTCGGGATTCAGTGCCGCAGTGTGGGGGACATGATGGCTGAGAGGAGCCAAAGGCTCGGTGGGAGATGAGAAGGAGCTTTTGTCACTGGCAGGGAGGGGAACACAAAGGAAAAGGCCCTTTTAGTCATCTCTGAATGAGGCGATAGCCCCACTTTGTGTTATTTTGTTGAGTTTCAATTTGAAGCTTTTCAATGAGCAGAGACCAAAGGAAATTCACACACAGCAAGGAATTCCTTCCCAGGCTGGAAGAGGAGTCTATCACATTTCCTACTGAGGTAACCTAAACCAGCAAATAAAATGCCTTTTATTCCTTCCATTTTCATCATACCAGTCCCCTGTCTTTCTGTTCTCCATTTCTACTTCTTAAACCTCACTCGGCCCGCTCTGATTCCTACCAGCATTTGCAGCGCTGCCTCTAGTGCCTTGGCGAAAAGTCCCTCCAGCAGTAAATTCACCAGAAACACATACCGCCCTCAAAATATTGGGGAAAAAGAAGCAAAAGTCAGTGAGTAGTGTGGCTGGAAAAAAAAACCCAACAAACAGACCCCAAAACTCATGACTAGATTCACAAGACTGCTTTGGGACAGTCCCTCTTACTTCCGTACCCCCTTTTCTTTTAAATACTAAAATTAATGTTAGTTTTAGAGTCGGAGGGTGGCGGTGGCCCCGGCCCCAGGCTCTCTGGCTGGAGGGACACATGCAGGGCCAGGCACCAGGACCTCTGGCACGGAGGAGCCGAGCCCGCTCCCTCGCTGTCTTGTCTTCACCAGTCACCGTTTACGTGGTTTATGTGGGAGTCAGCGGCTGGGTCGGGATGGCCGTGGGTCATTGTCACAGCAAACTGGCTGCAGGGAGCCTCGGACCAGCATGGGGAGGCTGCCACTGCGTATTTCAGAGTGTGCATTCAATAGAAACTTGTTTTTGCACTTATTATTGCAACACTTCACTGCAAAAATAAGCTTATTGATCGCAGCAATCTGCCAGATTATTATACAACTGGTCCATATTATGTCATAAGTGGTTAATACACATTCTTTAACTCATGGATTGGGATTTCTTCTTCTTTTTGAAGAAACATGCACGTGCTGTGTGAACACGTGGAATGCAGGGGGGCATGAGAGGAGGAAACCATAGCCTCTGATTCCTGATGGGAAGAGAACTAACACAATATTAACACGGCAAAACAAACGATGCTACAGAAGCTTGAATCTGTCACGCCTAATCCGAAAGCAATGAGCAAAGCAGAAAAAGAGAAAGACCTGCCATGCAAAAACCTCCGCTTCTTTCCTGATAAATCACATTCACCAGCGCACAAGGTACCAAGGGATGGTGAGAATTATGCACCACAATTTGCACAGCACACACCTCTCAGCCGGTGTAAATCTGTACCTTTTAGGCAATAAAGAGAACACAAAGGCCATGGACGGGCAAGAGAAATACAGCAACTAGAGTATTGGCATAAATACAGCCATAGCTCAAGCCAAGACAAACCAGTAACATCACAAATCCCACATCAAGACAGTGAACACAAGTCCTAGAGCACTTGGCCGTCCCTAGTGCCCTCCATCGACACCTCCGGCAGCAGGGGCCACCCTGGTACCCCCCCAGGTATCACTACAGCAGCCAGGAGAGCACAGCTCCACCTTCCACGTGCTGGGAAAGAAGTTGGATGGGCACTTAGCCACATAAAACTGAAAGAGGACTGCGCAAGGAAAACACCCAAAACCTGCATTAAACCCAAATCAAACGGGCTGAAACGAGAACATTTTGAGAGGGGGATGACTCAGAACGGGCAGTGTGCCTTGCAGAAATGTGAAGGCTGCATTTGCATCTCACGGTACTTTCCTGGAATATTCATGCCATGTAGTTTTATTTAGTTTTAATTACTTTTTTATTTATACTGACCCTTTTCCTCACTGAAGATGAAAAAAATTGAAATACTGGAATACCTTGCAGAATAAAAATTCTTGATTTTCCTCATTTTAATACAGTTTATTAGATAAATATCAGCAGCGACATTAGAGGACAAATGTCAACAGCACAGTGACTGTTTTGTGAATTTTGCATGATTTTTTGCTACACCCTAATGTCTCCATTTATTTTTTTTTTAGATAACATCGTCTATATTTGGACACATGCGGAAGTGATGAAGTTCAAAGACAAATCCTTCAGTCTGTGCCATGAAGAAAACCTTTCTTTGTTTGTAAGCAGGCAGTTTGAAATTCACTAAGTTGATCCTGGAACGTACTTCTCATCCCAGGACCCGCTGCTTTGCCAGGGAATGCAAAGGGAACATTTTTGAGACTCTCTCTTCTAACTGTGTAGCAAAGTAATAATTGCACAGTACCACTTCCAGTAGACAGAAATGGGTCATTTCATGCACAATTTACAATATGCAAAAGTCAATACATATCATTAACGTGAGCTGAGCATGAAGGACTCATCTGTATTATTAAAACCGACTGCATGATTAGCAAGTGCAAGCGTCAACAAAGTATTGCAGCAGATTTTCTGGAAACTGTCCTTAGACACACAGAGAGACATTAGAGACATTCAAATGTCCTTTTTACACAGTTTCTTTACACATTCATTTTGGTACCTTCTACATTCCCAATACTGAATGCGTTTTAACAGCAAAGTTGTCGCAAACACCATTTGTTTACAGCTGTTTCAGTTCATATTTAAAGCCATACTCTGCCCTGCCCTTGTTATAATATACCCTGTCTCTCAGAGCAACACTGCGCGCACAATCACCGTTTCAACGGATCACAACGCTTTACATGTGAAAAATGGGCCATGTCGTGGGTACGAGCCAGCCTGGGTGAGGACCTGCCCTACCTGCCATGCTTGGAGCAGCCGCAGGAACGTGCACGGCGCAGAGAAGATGCTCTTGTTTGCTTAACGAAGCAGGTAGTGCCAGCCTGGCTCTGCTCCTAAAGCACCGAGCATGCAAATGCTGAATGAAAGAGAAAAAAGTCAAAGCGAAAAAAGGAAATCGAATTCCACGTTGGATTTTTCCCTCCTGGGAGCAGCTGGCACACCCTGGCACGGCACAGCCTCCCTGGGCTGCAGCAACAGGGATGGCGGGAGAAGCTCTGCCTAGGCCCTGCCGTCTGCCTCCCTTCCTGCTCTTGCATTTCCTCCTAACGGAGGGAGGACCCGAGAAGAGCACGGAGGCTCCTCTCGGCTGCCCGGGCATGCTGTGGACGGGCAGGGCACGGCGGTAAGGGCTGGGGGTTTGGCTTAACGACCTCCATCTAACTCAGGAGCTGTGGCTTCCGTCACCACCTCCCCAGCTCCTGGCTGCCTTCCCCGCGGGGCTGCGGCGGGCACCTCCTCACCCCTTGGCCGTGCCTGGGGCTCTCCCGGCTCAGCAGCCCCGCCAAACACACCCCCTCCTCAGCCTCCCAGCCAGGACCCCCGCCAGCCGCAGGCCCGCGGCGTGCCCGGATCAGCAGTGGGGCTGTCGCTCGGGGAGAAGCCTTGTTTTGCCTTGGGAAATGGCAGGCATCTGGTCTGGAAGCCACTGGCTCAGAACAGTGACGGGAGGCACACGCCGCCACGTCTGCTCTGCCGACAGCCACTGACAGCGCTCCGGGGCCTGCACTTGCTGAGCCAGAAAGACTGAGAACCTCCCAAACCTCCAGCTGCTGCAAGCTAGACCCCCCCCGCACACACACCTCCCGGCGCCGCTGCCCCCGGAGCTACCCGTGCCCCCAGCCCCGGTGGCTGTCACCGGCAGCGGATGGAAAAGCGGGAGCAAGGCTGGGCGCAGAGCTCCGGGGCTGGCGGAGCTGACTCGCTCCCCGTTACAGGGCTCTGTTACCCCATGGTGGGTTCCCAGCCCCCGGCACCGCCTTTGCCCCCACCTGCAGTGGAGCTGTGGGGCGGCGAGAGCAGGCGAGCTCAAAGGAGGGTTACGCCTGGCTTCCCTGAGATTGCCTTCTGCAAAACTGTCCTTTCCACGTGCTGGACACTATAGCATTTGAGCCACCGAACAGACAATTTGTTTTAAAATAGTAGTTCTTTTGAATAATACCCATTTCTGCAAAGGCACAAAGTTCCACGCCCCAGGTAAGCTGGTACATCTCTGCCGCCCAAGTGAAGCTGGTGGGGATGTCATGACGCCCAGGCCTGTGAGGTTGTGTTACGCACTGACTGAGAACAAATTACATGATGGAATCACAAAAATTTGCAGAGTACGAATTACTAAAAATACAGCTTTTCTTGCTCAGGTACACAATTTATTAGCAAATGTCGCTGGCTGATATTTTGCTATATCTACTCTTTGAATCAGCCATATGGGAGGAAATCTGTAAACTATGTTAAAGCAATTAATACATACTTACACAGTTTGTACAAAATTGTTGAATGAAATATGCTACAGGAAGCAAATGTACTAAGCCAAACAATCGAACTTCATGAATGTTTAATTCTTATGATTTATTTCAAGTAGTACAGACATAGCATATGACCACCTTCAGAACACCGGTTAAGATGAAGCATTATCTCTCTTAACAATCTTTTCTAGTTTTAAGAAATTCAGTAAATTATCTTGCTGTAATTATTTTTTTTAAATAAAAATAAATGTGAGGAGAAGAGGCCCAAACACCGGACTGCCAGTGCTTTCTCAGAGACGAGAGAGTACCACAACCTGGGCGTTTTCATGCCCAATTTCCCAGCGTTTCTGGGAGCTCCAGGTCGAGCTGCCTGGCCGTGCCAAGGCCCACCATCAGCCGTTCGCTGGAGGTTTACAACGACAGGAACACAAAACCTACCCCAAACCAGCCCCCGCACCAAGGGATGAGCAGCTGCACCCACCGGCCAAAACAGGAGGTCGCATCCTGCTCTAAGGGCTCAAACCACTGAATACGGAATGAATTATCAGGAAAACAATGAAAAAGTGCGAATTTGTTTTCCTCTTTACAATGTACTTGATTAACTGAATGTGCACATGATGGGAGCGGGGATAATTGTTTTGGTGTGTTTCAGGGTTTGGGGTTATTCTCTGTGTTATTTCTTGGTTGTGTTTGCTGGGGTCTTTTTTTTTGTACTAGAGACGTAAATGAAACATTAACAGAACTGAAGGAATTCTAGATCTGCGATACAGAGCATTTACAGTCATTTTTCAGGGCCAAAACAATGGATTTCAGGCTTTCACATTCATCACAAGCTGGGATATCAAATTTCCATCGCAAAGTTTACCCAAGAAAGGCATTAGCTGTAGCTAATGCATCCGTGGCTGGTTTCAGGCTAATACCACTTTGGTGTATGAATGCCAGAAAATAGCATGTCACATCCGCAAGTAACAAACAAAACCACACACTTTCCAATGATCCAGAACAGCTGCTGGCCACTGGCTTGGCCCGATAACGGCAATCTCTGAGCTGATCAAGATTTACGTTGGCTACCTTATCTGAAAAAGGGTTGGGTTTTTCTTTAAATGTTTAAAGAGTATTCATCTCTTGCCGTATAAGCACATTCAATGTATTTAATTGAAAGAGGATTTTTTCTTTGCATCAGAACATTATCATATAATTACTTAAGTAAACTATCTAATCTCTGCTGTTCTGAAGCATTGCATGTTCTGACTTTATAGACGCTCATTCTTATAGCTATTATTTAAATTTGCTGACAAAATGACAGGAAGACTCCTCACGTCAGCAGCAGAAGTGCCCATTGCAACCCTGTTCCCCTTTGTCCAATTCATCTCTCTCCAACACATAAGAACAGAACAAAAAGTTGCCAAATAGTTGGTAAGTATTAGCTAGTGAATTCAAAAATTATAATACTTTTGCTGTTTAAGAAGCAAAACTGTGATTAACTCTAGGGCTTAGAAAACAAGCCAGTATCAAGATGCAAATATACAAACCTTTGCATTTTAACAAACAAAAAAAGACATCCAAGTCAATCTAGGTACGTACACTTGCTAAATCCAGCACCTGCATATATATTTCAACAGAACTACGGCACTTTCTGCCCAGAGAGACTACAGCTCTACATCAAGCAGAGTTACAAAGTTATTTTGGCATTTTAGGATTTGAGCCCCATCCAGGTAATGGATAGAAACCTTTTCCTACCAATAGTCTACAAAACTATGGGTCATAATTCTGGCCATGGGCTGCAATTTAAAGTCTCCTGCCCCCACCACAGGTGAGCTGCGTGATGCCGAGAGCATCGGTGGGAGCCACAACTTAACTCCCTGCCAAGGAGTAGAGAAGAAAATGGGAAACATCTGCTGGCTCACCTGAGCTTGTGGAAGGGAGCAATAAAAGGAGTTGCAGTGTGCCTAGAGGAGAAGTCTCCTGGGTGGTGGGTCCTGTGCTGCTCACCTGTGCACCAATACCCTGAGATGGTGCTGCTCCTGCACAAGAGAGGAGAGGGAGAAAGGGAAGAACTTTGACTAAGGCAGAAGGGCAGATAGTTCTGTTTTCACTCTCAAATCTAGATGTTAGTTGTCACTGCTTTGAAGATGAGCCTTGTTCCCACTCTGCAGAAGACTGATGTTCCCAAGGTTGGGAGGTCCTACAGAGGATGCAGGTCGGTGTATCCCTACCTCCTGCTTGCTGGGTGGCTCCATGAGCACATTTGATAGTTCCATATGCCATAGAGGTGAGCAGGAGTGCACAGCTTCTCTTGGGGGTCTCTAGGGCCATAGTTCTTCCTTGGTGTCTCTCTCTGGCTGCTACCATGAGGCTCTTGACAGCCCTTCAAGGTGACAGGAGCTGGACATCCATCCCTCTGTAGCCATGGCAGCCAGAGCCTTTGCTGCCCACCCAGCGTGACCCTTGAGTGGTCCTATCAGAGCTTCTCCCACTGGGAAGCCCCAGCTGGACACTCTGGTCTCGAGCCAGAGGCTTCTTTTGGGTAAATGGGCTTGAAAATGGAGGAGCAGCTTCATTTCTGCTGAGGCTGTCAGTTCCCTAGTGCAAAGCAGCTGAGACCAGCGTGTGCCGGAGAGAGCACGGGGAAGTCCCGTGTGGAGCCTTTTAGCATGCAATCCACACTGCTACCGAAATACAGCTTCTGTCAGAGGCTTCAAGTGCTGTAATTTCAGCTCCCCCAATGCCTTTTAGAGCAAGCCTTTAAAAATAAGTCCCTGGCAAAATAGGGGACTCTGCAGAATGCATCATTAAAACATCAATATTTAAGCACATTTCTGGGTAAACTAGGCACAAGAGCCTTAGCTTTTCTAGAACATAGATTGAATTTTCACAACTATAATATTTCTCTGTGTGTTTAAAGGGGAGAGAAAAACCAACCAAACAAAAGACATTTAACTTATGCATGCCTTACTGATGTGAACAACCAGTTGGGCACCTAACTCTGTGTGCCGGTGTGCTTGCCCTCTCTAGTAGTCCAAAAGACAAGCCAGACTCATAAATACACTTCCATATCTTCCTGTATTGTGGATTACGTTAGTGGTTTTCCAGGGTCACAATGCGGAGCATGGCGTTGCTGGCACAGTGCAGGAGACGCGGAGTCAGATGGGGTTTGGATGCCGCGCAGGGAGGTGGCGGGTGAGGACTCTGTTTCGAAGCTGATCAATAAGTAAGACTGCTGCTGTTGGGAAGGTGAGGGACCGGCCGTGCTGTGCATCACTGCGGATACAGGATGCTATCAACTATATTATTCCTTGTTGACTTTCCCCCTACCCTGAAATGTAAGTCATCAGAAATGTAATTTTTCTGTTGTACTTTCGGGGTATAGGAAAAACAGACGGCTTGTGTCATCTAAGGGAGAAGGCCTCCCAGAGCATGCTTAATTCAATCCCCATAACAGCATCTTTACTAAATGCTCTATGGTAATGACATTGTGCTTAGTTAGATGCACTGATATGTGAAAAAGAAGAAATGTGGGGGGAAAAAAGAGGAGAGTGTGGAATAACTAATGCCGCATTTCACTGTCATAATTGGTTTAGATACTATAAATCTTCTCATATCTGCATTTTTAACAAAAAATATTGCTCTTTCAAGCAGTAAATCAGGCTTGTTAGCCTTAAGTTTAATAAAGTTTCCAGTAATGAGTTTTCCAAATGTTAAACTTGTTATTCTATTCTTTTTGATTGAAACTAAAATTGCTTTTCAGACACAAAGCTGTCGGCATAAGATCATGACTGACAAAGTGACTTCAAGTTAACAAACATTCCCCTCTCCATCTACCACTTGACTTCCCTTGTATCAGGAGAAGGCAGGATGGCCAACGACTTGTGGAGGCTGTAATGATGACGAGCTCCTGTCTGAGGGCTGTCGGGGAGCCTGGCCAAGGCCACCCCGGCGTCCCGCGAGGATCTGGAGCGGTGGTAAGTACCAGCAGAAGGGCAGCAGCGGGCAGTGCGTTTGCAGCATTGCTTGTCGTGCGTGGCTCTGTACCTCTGTGCTGCGGATGGAGGCTGGCGCCTGCAATGGCTCGTGATCTCTAGTGGCCAACCCCGGAGTCCTTGGGACTCACAGGTTAAATCAGAAGCAGCACAGGTTGCCCACAGCATCAGTCTCTGGCAGGATTGAGGGTGAGCTGTGAGCTCGTGCTGCATGTATCCAGGGCAGGATGAAAACTGTGTGTTGTCAACCACAGGAATGAAAAGCAATGCCCAAGTACAAGGATGTGACCTAAACCCAGGGCAGGTCAGCAGGGCACCGCGTTGGGGATACCGGGGCAGCAGAGGGCTGTTAAGAGGAATGATCATGGTGTGGTGGGCATGTCCCTGGGGGCAGCGCTGCTCCTGGTGGCAGGTGGCCTGTTGGAGGACACCTACAGACTCATGGCCAATGGTAGTGTGGGAGGGATGAGAGTCTGGGAAATGTCTGGGACAAGTTTCTTGTTCAAAGACATTTCCAATTTCTTGAATGTAATGAAATCTCACCATCTTGTGTGTGTTCATACTTAGATATTTCCCTTGCTGGGAAGCATAGGAATACATCCGGCAGCTCCGTGGACTGGGGTGGTTGCTGTGACCACGAGCATGTAGTAAGTACAGTGTGCTGGTGCAGTGGCCGGTCCCGTCTTCACTGTGGTGTGGGGCTGAGGGGACAGCAGGAGCTATGCTTGCTGCACTGCTGAGAGCAGGCAGGACGGGTCTCATTGTCCCCAGAGCCGCTGGTGTGAAGCGGGGATCCATAACTGAGTCCTGCAGGGACCTCAGAGGTGATGCGGGGGAATGTGAGAATTTGGTCAGGCCAGGCTCATGCCAGAGAAACACAAAGAAATATGGTCCATATCCTGATTTATCTTGATAATTGGATCTACTTCTCTCTTTCATAAGAGCTCTACAAGCCCGGAGCTTGGGGTGAAGGCCTGCTTCCCAGCACTGACACCTGCACCATGGCTGACTTGACCTTTGCCAAATGATGGGAAGGCATGTAGAACACAGTTGTTAGTCCCGTCACAGGTATCCAAAGACTTGTTCCCTCACTTGGTTTACTAGTTCTCAATTAAAAAACAAACAAACAAACAAAAAAAAAACCCACAAAACCAAACAACCTTTCATGCATAGAATCTCCTAGAAGAACACCATAAAGCAGATTTTCAATGGCAGCTTCTCGATAATGTTATTAACGATATCCCTAGATATTTGAAAATACCATAAGGACTTTGATTGTATCTGATGCCTTTTGACATGTCAGCTGCAAACCTGGAGGAAGCAGAGAGAGATTTTGCCACTTCCGCATAAGGAGAAACATCTGATAAGTAACTTGAACTGTCAGCTGGCATCAGGTCTCAGTAGGAGCCTACACGCTCCCCAGAAGCCCACCAAACCTGCAAACAGTGAGCTCTGCTCAATGCTTTGGCAGGAACCAGGCTGCTGGAGGACTTTGATTAAAAACAAGTTGGAAGAGATGCTCAGAATCACAGGGCAAAAGCAGAAGTGCGTAAACCTGTCAGAAGGATGAGAAAGAGAAGAGAGACTTAACAGGGGTTGCAGAAGAAACGCGTGTGCAGTTGTCTGTACAAATAGCTAAAGAAATCATCAAACCAGCTAAGCAGGGAAAAAACTTGAGGTGAAATTTTGAAGTGTACCAAAATGCACTGAACATCATGGGGACTGCAGGCTTTGGAAAAATGTTCCTTGCATCCTCGGAGGTCACATACTTCAGAAAACGGTTACCCAGTGCTCAGCCATGGGGAGACCGCTGAGGTGCGCGAGCGGCTGTGGTGGCCTGCGGAGGGCACGGGGAGCAGGTAGGCGGTGTGCCGGGGGGGCCAAGGTGGTTCTCGCAGGAGATGTGAACCTCCATGGCAGGAGTGTTGGTGTAAATACCGCCCAGGACACTTGCAGCACATCATCCCCGGGCAGAAGTTCATCTGCTCCAGCAGGGTTTGGCGCACGGGGCCCGGGTTTGTGCTGGGGGCTAATTTCCAGCGGGTGTGATCAGGTACGGGGGTGGCTGCTGTCTCGGATGGAGCAGCTGTTTCACTGCCAGGCTGGGCACAAGGCTGGGTTAAAATGCTCTCATTCGCCCATCTTTTCCGAGATCAGTCCTTGCCTCCGTACTGACACGGTGCTGTCTGCTTTGTTTTGACATATTGGGTTTTTTTTTTTCCCCTGTCTTCTCAAGACTCTCCAAATGTCAGTTTGTTAAAGCCAGCAATAGGTCAGGGAACACTTTGAGCAGTTCTAGTACACACACAAGCTATTTTTTTTTTTTACCACATTGCTGTCGTGAAACTACATCTCTCTCCCAGTCTCTGGTGACAGAAGAAATGTCTCTTTTTTTCTCTTAACCCATGATTACATCTCCTCTGCATATTCCTCAAAACAGCAGAAATGTAGAAAATTCTTCTGTTTTTTCTACATGGTTATGTAGAAACCTTGTTATGATAGAAGTGTGCTTATATCACAGTAAGAATTTCTTGTGGAATATTGAATAATTCCTTTTTATGCTTGATAACTCATTTGGGCATTTTTATTTTTTTTCAGTAACATCTGCTTCTTGCTTTATTCTGTGTTTCCCAAATGCAGTTTTGTGTTCTGTTCTACCAGCTTCCCCATTTTCTCGCTTGCTGCGTACTGCTTTTTCTGTTTCTTCAAGCCTGGACTCCTTCCCCTGGTCAGCTCAACTCTTCCTAATAGGACTTCACATCGTAGGCCATTCTGCCATCAGTCACAAAGGAGTTTTGCACGTTTTAAGCACTAACATGGAGTGCTATACTGAAGATAAAACAACAGATTAAAACTATCCAGTCCTAGATGAAGCCTAACCAGGCCGGGGAGAGCAAAACGTAAAGGCTATCAAAATAATCAAGTTTGGACCCTTTTTTTCAGGGTTTATTTGTAGAGGGCTGTACAGCACGGCAAAGATCCAGGCGCAGGCACACAGGGTCAATGGATTTTTTCGAAGCCCCCTGAAACAGTTTGGAAATGTAGTCTCCTCCAGACTTCCCTTTGCTGACAGAGATCGCCCCAGTGCTGTTACCTTCCAGGCAGTTTCTCCCATGAGCAAATTTAAGGCTTCAATGGGGCCACGGCCAGCCTCTATGGACAAGCAGAAGGACACGTACAAATGGCTGTGTAACAGGCTGTGGAAATATCGCACACTGAACAGTTCCATTAAGCCCCAGGATGTACCTATGATAAATGGCACTTGAAGGCTGCCATCCTTAAAAAGCCCTGAGTACAAAGTTAATATTTGCCAACAGCAATGTAAAAAAAAATTAATATTTTAATACCTTGTAAACTGTATGATTCCCGTTACAGATAACTATATTTTAGGCTTGCTATAGCCTGTTCTTTCTGCACAGCTAGAAAGAGTACAGCAAACTGAGATTTAAAACATCGCAATAAAAAGAGTAAGAATTCACCTGGTTTGGGTGATTTACCTATCCTGGTACTGATAACTGGTGCATTTTGGCAGGTGAAGTGATGACAGAGTGAGCAATTCTCAGAGTTCCTGGTAGCTCCAGCACAACATTGAATCCTGCTAACGCTTTATTTCTCTGAGGAGGCATCACAGGTATGTAATTCATAAAGGGTCTAATTTATTGCTGAACTCAAGGGAAATTTTGCCAGAGACTTAACAGAACATGGGAAGAAACTCAAAACCTCTGGAAAAACAAGGATGAGAAATTAATTCCAGCTAGCTAATGGATTTGGTGCATGTGTGTATGCTTGTGCTGTTAATGACAGAAAAGATAAAACAATCATTTCCCCTTAATCCTTCAGGATGTATCCACTCCGTTGCGTTCTTGAAACATCCATCCTTGTTTTAGTCATGTCTTGCCTGCGGATTGCTTATCCCCTCAGTTACTAGTACGTGTTAGCTTCCCTCAGCCAACACGAAGATTGCTGCTATGCACTTGATGGGATAAACCGGACCCTGCCTGTATGTCATCCTTGCCCCTTGCCTTATTCCAGTTTGCAGCCCTGGTGAGTGCCTTGGTTGTGAAATTCATGTAAATACATGAATGCAAAGTTGCACGAGTCAGCAGAAATCTTGTCTTTTTATAGAAGAATCTTGAAAACCCATATGAAAACGGTCGTTTCTGGAGCAGCAGGAAGCACACCCCATCAGCAGATGTACCCAAGAGCAGTGAGGAGAGGAGCAACAGGACAATGTTTTTACTCAAGGGGTGGGGCAATGAGCTGCAGCAGTAGCTGCAGGGAGCATTCAAAGCTCTGCTGGAGTTGTGGAGGGTCATCATCTGCTGCAGTTGGAACAACATTCACGAGATGCTACTGGCCTAACATCCAAGGAAGCCTTTACTAATAAGAAAGGTCCATTTGCCAGACGTGCCTTGTGTGTCCAGCTGTTCCTTGGAGAACTCCTTGTGAGAAGTGTCACTGGGAGATGTTAGGGGAGCTTGCTCTGCGCTTTGTCTCCTCTGTGTCGGGGTTAGCTCAATGGCAACCACGCCAAAAGGCAGCAAAGACAGAACATGCGAATGATTGGGGATTGCGTTCTCCTGCTAATGTGGGCTTGCGAAGGCTTCACAAGCCTAAGCTAAACTCAGCTTAGAAACAAGCCCCCAGAGGGAATCTGCTGGCTCTGGAAGAGACAGGTTCAAACACAACATGATGAATATGGCCCACACATAAAGCTGTCCACACTCTGGGCAAAGCTGTCCTTCAGACCTGTCTTTGTCCTTTCAGCGCTCTGCTTGCAACGAGTGTGGGTTTTCACTGCTCACCGGCTTCACTTTGTTCCCTGGTTTAGCTGTTGGTCAGTAAATGAGCTGAGTCCCAGGTGGAACCAGCTCTTTCCAGGACAGACGGGTGGGTTTGCTCCACAGCTGGCTTGAGAAGAGTCTCTCAGCCCCCAACATCCAGCAGGGAAATCTTCAAACTCTGTTTTCTTCTCTGGGGAGTTCTTTAGGTGTGTTTTGGATACACAGGGCCTATCTTGCAGCTGAATTATTAAAAAAGCCTGAGAGTCAATCATCAATACTCAGGTGTACCGCAGCAACCTGTTCTTCTTATTAAATAGTGCACTGTTTTCCCAAAAGAATAAGAAATACAATATTGGAGAACAGAGTTGATGAAAGAAAGGGACCACGGTGAATACTGGCTGCAGTTTAATAATCTGTGTTCCCCGGCAGGAATAACCTCCAGCCGCTCGTGGGTATGGCTCGTTGCTGCACAGTGTGGGTCCCTTTGGCTGAGCCCCCCATCTGCTCCAGCACGGCCGGGAGAGGAGGTGATGGCATGGCTGGGACCAACCATCCGCGGGGAGAAGACATCACCCCCTATTTGCTAATTAACTTGGCAAATAGCTTCCTGCAATAAGCACTCCTGTGCATGCTGCAGCACCCACCCCTTCCCTGCAGCCTGGGATCAGGAATCCAACACCCGCCTCTTCCTGAAATTCTGAAGGATAAGACAAAATACAGGTATTTAGGCTTTTCTTCTCCAACTCTTTCTACACCTTCCACATATAGAATCACAGAACGGTTTGGGTTGGAAGGGACCTTGAAGCCCACCCAGTGGCACCCCCTGCCCTGGGCAGGGACACCTCCCACCAGCCCAGGTTGCTCCAAGCCCCGTCCAACCTGGCCTTGAACCCCTCCAGGGATGGGGCAGCCACAGCTTCTCTGGGCAACCTGGGACAGGGGCTCACCCCCTTCAGAATGAAGAATTTCTTCCTAATATCTGATCTAAATCTCCCCTCTTCCAGTTTAAAACAGTTATCTCTCGTCCTCTCACACACACACTTGTCCTCTGATTTCATTAAGGATTGTTGTTGAAAGCTTGTTTCTCTTTACCATGATGTACTTTAATCTGGAATGACTTTTTCTCTTCATTGGATACTTTTACTTTCATTTAACATATCTTTGAAGAGTTTCAGCAACTGCATAAACACTATACTAATGTAAGTTATTTACTATGTTATCTCAACATAACACAAAGAGAATTATTGACGGCTACCATATATTTATAACCCGATGGAGTTGTCAGGTATTTTACAACATATTTATTATTACTGTGGTGCATTTCATAAGAAGTAGAAGACAGCTCAGGAATATAGTAGGCAATTTTGTCGATGGTAAGGTCTTGAATTACCTCCATATCTTTATTCAGTCACTTTTTTTCTTATTTCTTATCTCTTTACATCCTAGGAATTTAAAAAAAAAAAAAAGCACAAACAAAAAACCCCAGATCTCTAAAACTAGCTTCCCTGTTTACTTTCACACTTTCACACTTTCCTTTTTCCGAGAATCTTGTTTCTGAACATTTTTCTGTAGCATGTCAGTCACTGAGACCAATTGCTTTATAAGCCCCTCTCCTCTAACACTGCCTTTACTTTTCTACCTCCTCTAGAATTTAATTTCAGCAAAGAAGTCTTATTCTATTAAATCTGTTTATATTTCAACCCTTGGGTTTCCTTGTTTTTTTCCCCGGTTCCCCTTCCCACATCAGGTGATAGAATAATTGTCTAAACGACAGTAAATTGTTGTGGGTTCCTCAAACCATGACACGCACTAAATGTGAAGAAAAGCTAGATTTACACCTTTAGCTTGGCTGGTAGAATAGTATAAATGCACCCTTATGGCAAACCATAATAGCTAAAGGGATTTCTTTTTTTAAAATTTAAAAAGCTGCATTCCTAAAAATAGTATGCAACAAACTGGAAGCAACACCGCTGCCTTCAGCAGGGAAGAGGGGAGGCTGAGCAGGAGCACGTGTGGGGAGAAGGAACCCTTGGCTTTGTGTGCTTTGAGAGCCCTCACCGAGCTGATTGCTCACCTTGCAGCCCGAGAGCTGGGATCATTTCTGTCACGTCTGTGAGGGCGCTTTTTATTTACCCGAGGTTCGTTGTTGTGAAGAGTGGAGAGTCAGAAAGGAACCAGCAGCAACTGATCATGCCAGAAAATGCCTGAGGTAACTCCAGGTCAGACATTCCTCCCACGGCCTCCTGCATCACTGCTATGCTCACAGGGCAGCGTTGGGTAGTGGCCGCGTTTTCAGGCCACATTCAGAGCCAGCTGCTCAGAAATGCCATCGCCTGGCCACACGCACAGTTGTACAGCCGTACAGAGCTTCTGCCGTCCCTCAAAGGGATCAAAAAAGGAAAACGCAGAGGGAAGGAACGAGCAAATGTATTACCAGCAAGGGGTGCTCAGGGGTCCATAGCCTCCTCCCGTTCTTCACCCCAGCCTTTAGGGAACGCTGCCCATCATCAGTCGTGTATCATGTTTGCGTACTATGGCCCTTGCAAAAAAAGAGAGCAAGTCAGCATGGGAGGGAAGGTGGAAAGACGAGGCCAATCAGCGCTATTGAGCAGCGCTGGCTGCAGCGCCTCTGGCAGCTCTCAGGACACGGGGCTGGTGGACAGGATGGTATATGGACGTACCACCAGGCTGGGGTTAAGCAGCCTCACCCTGCTTGTCCGAAATGGGGTGACACAGGCTTAAGGCAGCCTGGCACTGCCTGCGTACAGGGAGAGGCAAGGGAAGGCTTCCTCAAGAGCACCAGCACTATGGGAGCCTCCTCCTCCAAACGACATTGGCAAATTGGGAACGAGAAGTGTGTGCCTTTGGACACGTGTGTATGGGTACCCATGCATGTATCTTCACCAAGGGATCAATTTGTTTCTTAAAAATATTTTATCTGCCTTCCTATTGATTTTGCCTTTCATTCTCTCCATGGCTGTCGCAGTATCTGCATGGACAGGGGTACATGAATCTCATTTTAGCTTCAGGGTTGATGCCAAGCCCAAACCTTGCCTCCATCGCATTGGAGAGGACCCACTTGTGAATGAGCACAGAAGCAGGAGCTGAAGAACGGTTCAGAAGGGTTAGGACATCTGCAGCCCAGAAGCAGCTCAAATGGTAGGTGTAACTTTGGTGGTGGCAGGTTTGAGAACTATAGGTAAATGATGTTTCTGGGATTTCTGGAAAATGACACAGCACTGCATCTGCCAGGATGTGCAAAGACACTAAGTCATCACGACACAGCCTTCTGGAGATGTCAGCTCTAAGGAAACGAAGAAAGCAGTTTTAAAAATGCCTTTAAAAGTCTTTCCATCAGATGCTTTAGCTTTTAAAAAGCACTCTAGGATACTCTGCACTAAAGTAAGTGGGGTTTGCTGCGTGCCTGAAAGCTGTGGCATCAAGCCTTGCCCACGAGCACAGAAGCACAGCTCGCAAAAAGGAATGGAGTCCAGGGCTTCAAATGTGCCGAGGGTTCAGGAGACCTGACACCAGAGGGAATGGATTTGCAGAAGGTCTGGGGACAGACACGGTTCCCTGGGGACAGGGACTGCCTTAGAGTAGGTGGAGAGACTGTCCCTGGGGGGGGGAGCAGGGTGCTGCCGGGCAGACCCCAGGCTGCAGCCGGGGCTTTGGGAGCATGGCAGCGGGGGGAGAGGGGAGGCCTGCTCCATAAGAGGCTCTCCTTAGCTCCCCTTATGACAGCAGTGTTTAGAACAGCAATGGAATAGCAGTCAGTGGTAAATGCTCTTTTCTGGGGGGGTTTGCCAGGTCACACTTCCCTCTGGTGCTGGCGGAGGCAGCAAAAGCTGCCCCTGCACCCTCGAGTGTCTCCGTCATCCCCTTTTTTGACTGCAGAGAAGGGACACTACGTTATGAGTAAATGGGCTACGCTGCACAGGGATGGCTGAAGGGTTTAACATTGCCAGATTTCTCAGGACAAGCAGCTCCAGAGGCATTTCCATATGGGGCGGCCACTCAGCCACCCAGGACGCCCAGATGAGCTGGGCTCCCTGCAAGGACCGAGTTCCTGCCTGGATCCCGCTTCTCCGTGCCCGTTACAGCATCCACAGCCCTGCAGAGCTCTGTGCTGGGAAGGCGTTTGTCCTCCCCCCCGGCTGCCCCGAGCTCTACCCACAGCCACCCGCAGCAAACCTCATGGGTGTCCTGCGTCTGCACCCTCCCACCACCACCCACCCCCAGCCCACGCCAGCAAACACTGCTTTTCCGAGCGCTGATTTGCGGCGGTGGATTCACGGTGGTGTTCCCAAGGTGCAAACAACCACAACGCTAAAGCAGGCTGACAAAATGAGGGCTTGCTCCATCAACCAGATCTGGAGAAATACAGGTCTTTGATTCTGATCGCAGAGAGCACAGAGAGAAATAAGCTTTCTCTCCTCTCATGAACGAGAAATTTAATTTCATAAAAATCTAAATGAGTCCACATCAAAGTCTGCGCTGCATTTCTGTCAGCATACGGGTATTATCAGAGAATTATGAAGCCGCAGAACTATAGAACTGAAATTTGCCACAAGAGTAATGTACTTTTATATACACAACAGAAGCTGTTAACTTGATTGTTAATCTGTAAAGTGGTTTCTTCCCAAGGAGAAAACTGACTAAATTACAGAGTCAGCCATCAGTAAATGCTCTCACGGATCTGTTCTTACATATGTGAGAAAATGTAGGGCAAAAAAAGAGATCAGCAGGAGCTGACTGCCCATGAAAATCAAACCTGTGAACGCTGAGCCTGAGACGGATGTATTATTTGCACATCTAGAAACAGCAGATTAGGCCCAGAGAGATGGTAGTTCACTGAAGGGCAGGCAGCCAGTGGGGAGCAACTCCCTTTGATAACCTGTATCCGCTGCTCCTATCTTCCTCTTCTTTGAGCCGATGTACGAGCGGAAATATTTCGGGATGACAAATTATATGATGTTATCCTTCCTTTGCTTTACTGTCAGCCAGAAACCCAAAGAGGGATCCTTTCCCATTGCTCGAGTCTGCCGGCTCAGAGACGAGCACTGAGCTGCACACAAAGAGACCAGCAAACCCCGGCTGCTCGGCAAGAGGAGCATCACCCTCTGAGCCACCAGCACGGGAGCCCTCGTGTCCAGGTGAAGCACAGGAGATAGACTCGGGTGTGCAAGTGGTGCATGTGCTCAGGAGGGCGATGCAGCGGAGCAGAGCTCTGCTCTAGGTCCCAGTCAGGAAGGGATTCAACCCTCTAAGGTATTTGATTGAAGGGAGATAACAGGAGAAGGCAAAAGGGGATGACAGATAACCTCACACCCCTCCGGACTGAGGGGAGGCCGTGCGGTGCAGCACGCGCAGGACCTCTGGCAGGGCACGGCACACCCTGCAGATCTGTCCGTGCCGAGGTTTGACAGCATAAGGAGTTGCTTAGCAGCAAACAACTCTACCCATCATTGCCACAGCGAGCAAAAGGGTGTCCATATGACGACATGATGCTTCACGTCAAGGTAAGGATGAGGACGCTGTTCTCCACCCTCACCAACGCTGGTAGTGCAGAGCTGAACTTTAGTAAATACCTTCATTTTTAGCAGCTGTTCCCCAGTACTAATTTTACCATATGGTTCCTACCCCTGTAATCAGGATGTATGATTTTGCATTTATATTTAAAGTAAAATTATCTTCTATCTAAGTATTTACAAAGTTCATTATGAATGAAAACAGTCTCAAGTCGAACACGGAATTAAAGCACATGAAGACCATGACGCACGACCACCAGTAAGGCTGACAATGCAAACACAGTGCCCATATAAAAACGCACCCATGACAAGCTGGATGTGTGCTGCAGGACTGGTTCTTCGTAAAGCACCAAAATAAGGATTGTTTCCAGGCAGGTGCCCATCTTCAAGTGAAAATAAATGGGTTTGGGGGGATAAAGGAGAACAAGGTTCACCAGTTCACCGGTCACTGAGATCCTGCCACCACCGGCACCGTGTGCCACCAGCTGTGAGCCCTGGCTCCCCGGGGCACCCAGCACCCTGGGCACCCACCGCCTGCGCCTGCCCCTCCTCCAGATGGGGCTGCAACCCAAAAGTTGCGTCCCAAAATTAAAGTTAATACCGCTGTCTCTTTTGCCAAAATTTCTCAAGGTTTTGGCTAGTGGTGCGATGGCATCAAAAAATTTTTAAAATGACGAAGAAGAAATAGTTTTTCAAAGGCAGAGTTCCTTTTTATAAATCAGAGGCAGTTAGTTCATTGTTTATTGATGTGGCTGTCATATATATGTCCGTAGGAGTTCATTTGTCATCTGTAGCACTTAATGGAGATTTAGCACTTTATAATCAGTGAGAACATTTCACTGCAAGTGTGCTGTTATGATGAATTAATTAAATATTCATTTTGATAACACTGATAATAATAAAATTACTTTGTATTTGTTTTTCATATGCATATGTTCCATATTTCCGTAAGAGTACTATTTTAATTCATCATTGGATATCAGAAGTATAGAAATAAAAAACTGTCACCTAGGTCTTTTCTTCTGCTTATAACAGGTCATGACAAGGTGGAAGATCGCACATATGGCGTGCAGGGGTGCTCTCTCGTGCAGCACAGCGCAGGGCGGTGTAGAGAAACCCTTCCCTCGGTGGGACTGAGCCAAAACCCCTGAGTTCAGCTCACTGGCTCCTGGAGAGGCTTTGCCAGCTGGGTTCCACTCACGATCCAGGTACGGGATACCCCAGACACACCGGACAGCGGTGTCTGCAGCGGGTGCTCTGGGGTCGGGCATGGCTCCAGAGGACTTTAAGGCTGTCTTTTAAGTATAGGATCATTTAGGGCAAATATTTACATTGTGAAGGCATCCAGTCTAAAATGGGGGAGAGGGTCTCGGATTAAAGTTGCACCAGGGGAGGTTTAGATTGGATCATAGGAAAAATTTCTCCACCGAAAGGGTTGTGAAGCATTGGAAGAGGCTGCCCAGGGCAGTGGTGGAGTCGCCATCCGTGGAGGGGTTTAAACGCCGGGCAGACGTGGTGCTGAGGGACATGGGCTAGTGGGGGTTTGGGCAGTGCTGTGTTGATGGTCGATGATCTTAAAGGTCCCTTCCAACCAAAACGATTCTATGATTCTGTGATTCTAAAAATGACTGCAAAGGGCTGGTGGGGCTGGGGCTGCAGTGCTGCCCATGGTGCCGTGGTTGAGGGAGGTCTCTGCAAGGGGCAGAGCACTGAGGATGGGGCACACCCCCCATCACCCCAGCACACCCCACAGCGGGTGTCCCCGGGCGACGGCGCTGAGGTTTCCATCTCTGAGATGGCACAGTCTCCTGGACAGACACCAAAGGGACGGTGCCACACTTCGGCACAGCGGCTGCGACAGTTTTGGAGACCATGTGTGCCAACTTGCAGGTTTATCCGAGGACATGAGTGGAATTATAACTACACGGCACAGTGCAGACAGGATGTCCCCCATGCAGGCAGCTGGCAGAGGGCCACCAGCCCCAGCCACTCCTGCCTGGTCCTGCCCACCTGACACCGGAGCAGGGAGACCCACCGGGACAGCAGGAGGGAGAGAAAAACAGGCCAAAAAACCTGCTAAAAGCTACTTGCTGGCAAAAGCAGCATGATTTATAATGGAATGGGAAGGCACAGCTGGAGGGTAAGGAGCAGGAGAGGCTTTCTCCAGACACCAACGGCTCAAGATCGGTGGCGTCAGGGGGGTGTGCTTCCAGGGAGCAGCAGAGAGGAGCTGGTATATCTAAATCTGTAGCTGCTCAGGTGGTCTGTGCTTTCACTGATCTGTCTTCAAAATACGTTTGTTTGATTTCACAGGTCCATGAAGAAGTAACCTGTACATTGAGGTACACACGTCCCGGCCAGCCAGCAGGTTGGTTAAGATGAAGGCAGGCAGTTTGCAGGCAGTGGTAGATGATAGTTTTGGGGTGTTCTCACACGTTCTCCCTCCTCCATGCGGGAGGGGGTGCGGAATGTTCTTTGGGAAGGGAGGGCAGGGAGGGACACTGCGTCCATCTGGGCTGGCTGCCGGCTGCCAGCGCCGGTCACTGCATGGGGGGGACCCTGCCTAGGATGGAGCCACCAGCAAGCAGCTTTGTATGGTTCTGCACTGCTCTCAGAGTTGCTCTTCTTAACGATTCCCCTGCTCTGTGGCTCCTGGATTGCGGAGCCAGAGGTCAACACGCCAGCAAAGACAGCAAGGAGCGGCAGTGGCAGCCGTGCTGGGCAGGTCACGAAGCGCCTCTGAACTAATGGAGGAAAAACTAGGGGAAAAGCAAGGAAAAAAATAGGTGGAGAGGGAGAAAAGAAAAAGGTTGAGTACAAGAGAGCAAGAAAAAGCTAAAGCAAAGCATGTAAATTTGGGAAAAAAGACTGACTACGCTTTTGTCCTTTTTGCCAGACTGTACTGGGGAGAGCACAGAGCAGGGGGCAGTGGAGGAAGGCAGATATCTCAGCTTCTGACACATTAACAAACCCTCCGATACCCTTTGAAATCCTGTCATAACACAAGGACTCTAGATGGAAATTACGTTTTCTCAGTGGTTCTTGTCAGGCCTCTTATTTTCATTCCGATCTCTCCTTTGAGTACTGAGCATTTAGGGCTTCACAAGGGGTTTGTCCTCACCAGCACAACCAGCCCAGCCCCAAACCCCACCCTGGGCTCCCACAGCCGCAGTGGGACAGGGACCACCCATCTGCGTCCCGGGGGCGTCAGGGGTCCCTGGTCCTGCCCAGGTGGCTGGGACACCCCGACGGCGAGGAAGCGGTGGGTGCCAAGGATCCTGGAGCATCGCAGCCTGCAGCACGGGCACGGACACGCCGCACGCATGGAGCCGCGGCAGCCACGATGAATATTTGAGGCCGAATCTACTTCTCCTGTGTAAATGTTGATATTGCTTAATGCAGGCTTTGGCAGAGAGGATTTTGTAATGCCACTGCTTAGGCAGCTGCCTTCCATTTATCTCTGCACTCTGCAAATAGCTCCTGTTGTACAGGTTGGCTGTCTTTATCCCCAAAAATCACTGGGAAGAGCCACGATCCTCAGAAATAATCTCTCTCTTAAATAGGGATAAGAAAATAACGTAATATAAAAATATAATATTGACTGACATTTACTTCAGACAAAACAAATCAAGAGTTTTCAAGCTGAAGCATTATGCAATGGTAAATATAATTATTTACAGGGTGACGATTCCCTTGCATTGAGGAAAGCACGGCAGTGCCAGAGGGGTGTTTGTTCACACGACCATTAGATTCCACATGCGACTGTAGATCGGGGACTGTAATTTAACTCTGTGAGTGTTTTGATGGAAACAATAGCAAAACAGTAACAAGACAGAGTTCACAGAGTGAAGAACTTCACAAGCAGTGTATTTCCTTTTACTGGAACTGGAAATGCTAAAACTCTCACACCAAAGAAAGATCAACCTTTAGGTCTGAGGTGATTAACAGTAGCAGTGTATATATTTAAAATTGTTTGCTATTAGAATATTGTTTAATATTTAAATGTTATTATTGTGGAAAACTCCCAGCCTGTCCTCCCAGCAGAGGGGCTCCAGCCCTCCCAGCAGCTCCGGGGCCTCCTCTGGCCCCGCTCCAACACCTCCGTGTCCTTCTGCTGTTGGTGCCCCAGCGCTGGAGGCAGCACTGCAGGGGGGTCTCCCCCGAGCAGAGCAGAGGGGCAGAATCCCCCCCTTGCCCTGCTGCCCACGCTGCTGGGGATGCAGCCCGGGGTGCAGGGGGTTTTGGATGCCCCCACCAGCAGCGCCCAGCCCATGCCCAGCAGCTCCCGGCTTCCTCCCTGCCCGGCTGTGCAGCAGCGGAATGCCTCTGCCACGCTTCTCATCCATTTTTAAAACCGGGCATAATAGCAAGCTTTTGCTTCCAGCTGAGCGCTATGCCCATCAGTCCACTCATATTTTCACACCAGTTTATGCATCTCACGTGCGCGGTGCCGTTATGCGTGCTGAGCGCCGGTTGCAGATGCGGAGGCAGACACATGCTGTCCCGTGCCAGTGAAGAGGACAGAGGTCGGGCCCCCCCAGGACGAGGGTGCAGAGGAGCCCAGTGCAGCCATCGCTTCAGCCACTTGTGCCAGGAAATCTCCTCCAGCAGCCAAGGCAGGAAAGACAAACACAGCAATTAGCCCTTTTTTTTAATAGCATATTGATTTCCATCATGGTGTCAGACACAACTTAATAGGTACAGGAGACTAAAAACAGACCTATCTGGCACGCAGTTTTTACAGTGATGTCAAAAGACACAAATGGAGCAGGTAATATATTCAGAGAAGTGAGGTTCCAGAATAACCAAATGCTAATAATTACAAAATTAATTCCTTCAATTAAAAATGAATACACTGCTGGATCATTTAATACAAAGAACACCAGATAAAATTATTGTTCAATCCAATTAAATCTCAACAAGATTTTCTGAGGATGTGATGGCATTTATTGAATTATCTCTGAACTCCTTATGCAAATCAGAGTTAGACCTGAAAGCAGTATGCTAATTTTGAGCTGTATCTCCGTGCAGCACTTGTAATACTCTTAGGAGGAGAAAAAAGAGGAAAAAGAGTTGAATTTCCCTTAAGGTGACAGCTTGGAAGACCCCCTGCAGCACTTGGGAAGGCAGATGAGGCCATTCCTTCTCCTGTCCCACCACCAGCAGTGCGAGACAACCCCTCTTGCAAAGAGAGAAACTGGTTTAGGACAAAAGCTTTCAGAAACCGTGCGTTTCTTACTTCTCAGCCCTGATGCTTCTCTAGACTACAGGTTAGGTCTCTTTATGAAGTGCTTAGGTGTCAGTTCATGGCATGGGCTTCATCAAAGACCACAGTTGGTACACTGCTTTTCAGAGAAGTCTTTATCTTGCTTTTCACGAATGCCTCTAAGGAGAGGGAGCAGATCGTTTTCAGACCCAGTCAGTGATACCTACACCAAATGCATGGTCTGATGGGGGAGAAACAGAAGCATCACCCGTGTTAGAAACCAGAGACCCCGCAACTGCTGGACTTCTGTGGGATTTTCCAGCAGTATTGGTTGCTCTGAGTTTTTAGTGCAGCTACATCTGCAAGTTTGAAGCATAATTGTTAAATATAAGATGCTTAATAGATTACTTTTTATTTTTTGTTTTTCTTTCATGCAAGTTAAGGTGAGTGAAAGTATTTGTTGTCTGTAACAGAGACAATGCAATATATTAAAGTGTTTCTCCAAGTAGAGATACGACTCTATCTATAAATAATAAAAAAACTATTAACATAGAAGGGATATTTTTTTTTTTTTCTGATTCTCTCAGTTGGTACTAAAATGGCAAGAAAAGCTCACAACAAACCTTAAGTACCATGCTCCAAGGTTGGACTGTGGAAAAAAAAGTGTCTTCTAGAGAGGCTGGAGACAGTGCCAGGTTGTCTTGCAGTACTGTGCGACCGCTGGTTACTATGGCCTACATGAAATCCCTCTTTTTATTCAGGGAAGTTACAGAAGAGCCACTAAAGTTTAGAGGAGAGGTCTGAGCGCAGCCTCCCAGGTTACTCCAGGTGCATTAAGCCAGAAAAATAGGACAAAACATTTCCCACTGAAGCCGTGCAGATGCTGACCACAGCAACCACCCGAGGGTCGGGCTGGAGCAAGCCAGGGCCAAGGGCTGGAGCTCCAGGATCTCCCAGGCTGATGTGCCCAAGTTGGAAGGACACAAGCCAACAAGCCTGTGGTGGGAAGGCCGGGTGAGGAGCTGTGGAAGGAACATCTTTCGGTGGAGATTTTCCCCCCAAAGTTAGTTCATTGTCAGTTTGTACCTAAATAAAGCCACTTTTCTGAGCTGGCCTCGGTTACTCCACACTAATTTTCTTTGCTTTAGCAAGCAAAACCCAGCAAACAGGAAAGCCTGGACGGAGGATGCCTCCGCTGTAACCACAGAAGTAAATTAACCCACCTGAGCTGGCATGTGGGATGGTAAATCCCTTTCTCTTCGAGCACTGGAAATACGAAAACAAATAATATATTCAAAAAATTAGATCTGTTACATTAGTAGAATGTAATTGTATCATATAATCTACAAAGCTCGCTGACTATAATCTTCAAATTAATGACAGTTAAACATTTGAAACTCTAATCTATGCAAGCATCTTCAATTCTCCAGCTGCGGTGGGGATATCATCTAGAAGGATCTCACTGTAAATTATGTATTCAGAACATGAAGATGCATTGAGAAAGACAGAAATGTCCCCAGAATGCAGTCCTAGAAAGAAGTCATGAATTTAAATAGGAATCAAGAAAGGCTGTTTGAGATATAAATTGCAGTTGTTTTCTAAATAGAACTATTTTCATACAAATATAGAAGTTTTTACTTCCATGGCGCAAGTGAAGAGTTTACCGAGACAAGCACTGAGTGGGTAACCCAGGTGAAACTCTTGTAAGGTCGGTACTTAACAGAGGCAAAATCCGACGAAATAGAAGAAAAATGTTCTGCCTAATACTGTAGAGCTGGTGGGAAAAGGCGGTAGCAGAAGGGAGACACACCACACCCCAGCAATGCCCAGAGAGCCGTGCGGCGGCACGTGTGACAGGGGGGTTATTGCCAGCAGCACGTGCGGCAGCGAGAACCAGCCAGGGACACGGGGGAGCAGCAAACGCATTGTGTCATGAGTCCCATCAGCTGTAACTGACAGCCGGGGGTGTCCTCAGAAGGGCCGTCCTGGCAGCAGCGGTTAGGAAGGGCAGGATGAACATGGATGCAGGTCTGTAGAAGGACCAGACACAAACAAGAGAGAAAGCATGTAGAGTTTGTACCAGTTGCTACACTTAGCAGATTTTTACAAATAAACTGGCAGAAATGGAGACAAAGAACAATGATTTAGTTGATCTTAAAAAGCCCCTGCAAAGGAGATTTAAAAGGCTTTCAGGAAAACAAGTTTTCTTGGTTAAACAAAATGCAAGGGAATTTGGAAATGAGGCTGGGAAAAAAAGATGGACAAGGGTCCATTGAGGAGACACATGTCCCAGTGTGAGCATGAAACAGGAACAGACCTGAAAGCAGAAAACTGACAGTCCTTGGGGAGGCCCCCAGCAACTGTCAGGGAGTTATTTTGAGCACAGAGGATGCTACAATCTACTGGTAACTGATAATTAAAGACATCTTTTCCCAAAGAAATACTAAGCACCGACTGTGTAGTGAACCCACTGATCCTTGTTCACACGTTTGATTGGTTACAATAGCAAAAAATGCAACAGAGCTTGCTGGGTGAGAGGAAGAAGCTGAAATGTTATCGTGGCAGAAGCAGAAGACTATTAGTGGTCGGATGCCCCAGTGCCAGCACTTGCTGTGCTGCAGATTGCTCCAGGCAGAACAACTCTGGGAGCTGCAGGCACCAGCTCCGGCTCTTCCAGCAGGACCCGACAGGGAGCCCAGGGATGCTGAGCAGCGCGGGCGGAGGCACCGGTGGGCAGGTGAAGAGAGGCATCCAACGCCCAGCATGACCTGGTGGCTTCTCCTACCCAGCGCTGGGAGCAAGAGTCAAAACCCGAGCTAGGTGAGCCAAGTCCGAGGCCCACAGCCCTTTGGTCCACCCTCCTCCCACGGGCTGAAGGGCTGAGCCCATCGCTGAAAGCTGCTACAACCCTTCTCTCTTTTCTTTCTTTCTTTCAAAAAACATCAAAATACTCTCTGTCTGTGTAAAAGACTGACACACACCCCAAAAAAAACCCCAAACTAAACTCCACCAAGTAAGATTTCCTTTCTGGTTTCTCAGCCCAGAAGAAACAGAACACAAAATTGCAAACGAAGTTGCTGTTGCCCAAGAAATAAGTGTTGCCTGGTGAAATCTTCCCCTCACCTTGCTCTTGCTGGGGACAGATAGGCATATAGTCATGGAATGAGGGGACCTGTGGGGTCTCCAGCTCAAGGTCCTACTGAGAGCAGGGCGGACATCAACATCAGTTCAAGTGAGCACGATACCAAAGTTTTGAGCTTTCTCTTCTACTATAAAAAGGAAGAAAACTCTGAATACTGATTTTCACACGTGCATTTTTCATTGATGCTTGGAAGATTATTTTCTTTTAATTAGGCAATGTTGTTTCCTAAACTTTCCTTGTGAGATGGTTGGTTGAACATTTCTTCAATTTCACGCCTGCAGCATTCACACTCTCTTGGTTGTAAACTCGGATGCCAGCGAACGAGTCAGCCTGTGAAATGATGGCAGAGTGTGCGGGACATGTTTGCTGACCCCTCCCTCTTCACAGTCCCCTTTTCTCTCGCTGGTTGCATTTTGTTGGGGTTTTTTTACCCTCTAGTCATGTATGTTTTGTTTGAGAAAAGAAGGAATTAGCTTGCGGGGATGAATTGGTTTCCATTTATAGTAGAAATATGGCAGAGCAGGTTGGAGGAAGGTGACATTTCTCCTGTATTTCTACATTATCAAAATAGCAAGCATCAGTTGACTGAAGATTTAATGATCTCTCACAAAGGAAGAAGCACACACTCTTTAAATCCGACCTTGGCTTAATAAACGTCTGCTGTCACAACTCACTCATGGAAATTTGTGAAGCTGCAAGAGAAGCCAAGTGTCACGTACTAGATAGAAAGCACTTTATTTCAACCAGGGTGTGGGGTAAAATCAAACACATTCAGTTCTGGAGGAAAAAAGAGTTTTTAAAAGAGATAATGAACTATTTATTCTTTAATTTTATTTTACATATAATTATTTAACTTGCTGCATTATTGTCAATTACTTCATCATTTAAAATTGCTAAAGAGCAGTTATGCATATGAAAGCTTGCACCTATATCTATAAAGAAACACTTCGCAAGGCTCTTATTTGCCTAACGAATATTTTTACAAAAACTCTATTAATGCTTGATGTTTAACAGAGTGTTTACCTTAAATCTAAATGAACTGTGCACTTAAGTGCATTAAAAATACTGTTTAAAATGTGATATACAGATAAGGCTGAATAAGATTTGTTTTCTAATGTGTTTTCTAATGAGTTTTCTGTGGTTTTCATCTTTCTCCTCATGAGGTTTTCATGGAAACTTAATTTTCTCTGTTATAGGAAGAGTCAGCAAACCAGCTTATATTGTAAAATTTCTTTTCAAAGAGGATTTTTTTTTGTGCATCTCATTTTGTAGAAACATTCTCAAGCAGCCAAATCCTTCTGCATCCAGGTGCTTCGGGGCGGGGGGAGGGAGACAAACACCCCCCAGGTGGGTTACCCTGGCCTTGGGCGCTCCCCCAGCCCCGACCTCCTCACCCTCCTTCGTTTGTCTACCTGTACTGAAGCTGCATTTACCCCTCCCTGCCATCAAGCACACATTTAGCAAACACCCTTTTTTCTGAGTATTTGTATGTGTATGAGAGAGCCGTTGGACATCGCCGCCGCCTCTGAGGCTGCTGGGAGCAGGGCGCAGGTGACACGGCTGCTGGCGGTGGCCGGGGCGGCATGGGCAGGGTTGAAGCGTTGGTCAGCACTGCCCAGGACTGAGCCACAACCACCGTCAGAGGAAGGAGCTTCTTGGGAAAGCTTTTCTGGTTTCAGATGTCCTCACCTGTATCCTTACTGCCGCCGTGATGGACTGGGGCCAGAAAGGGGGCAGTTTTGTAGGGAAAGGTAATATGCTCCATTAGACCAATTGAAATAGCCAGAAAAAATGGCTAAGCTTTCCAGGTCAATGTCTTTTTGTCAGGTCACCTGAATTGATGTTAAATATGTAGTGAGGCATGCCAGAGGCACGGAAGTCTAAGCCGTGAAGGCATTAAATCAAGCCCTATGGTGGAGGGACGCTGAAGGAAGACTGTTCATTTTCGTGGATACTGAAACGCTGCCTGATAGAAGACGTCCCCCTTGGTGCTGCCTGCTCTCAGGGCACAATCACACTGGCACAGCCTCCCTGCCTTGTCCCAGCCCTTCTCCTCTCTCCTATTGCTCAGCGGCAGGCTCCCGTGCCCCACCCTTGCTCCCACTGCACCCGATGGAGCGATTCAGCTCAAAACAACAGGAGAAAGCCATTCACCTTTTATCGTCTCATTAGTTTCCAGCTGCTAGAGACCATCCGCTCAGCGAGGACTGCCGACCCGGAGTTTGCTGGTGCTGGTACCACCAGCACACATGCATCTTGCTGAGAGCGAGCATCCTCCCACAGAGCAGCATCCCAGGGGCTTCAAGAGACTGTTCTACAGTCAGCTTGTGTTTTCTGTAGGGGAAAATGCCTGTCACGTTTTGAGAAGAGCAAAGCTCAAAGGGCTCTTGTATTGGGTTTACTCAAGACCGTGGCCCCATGGCCCTCGTCTCCCGGTGCCTGCCCTGGAGCCACACTCTGGGGATGCAGGGCGTGCGGTGCAAAGCCAGGTGGGAATCCCAGTGCCATGCTGGTCCCTTGGCAGGTGGTCAGGGAGGAGCACGTCGGGGGTAACCCACCGAGAGCTGTGCGTCAAGCACGGGATGCTCTTCAGGGGAAACGTTTCCTTCCATTCCTCATGTACAAATGGGCTTCAGAAAAAAGGACAACCATAACTTACAGGGTTTTTTTCATGATCCCTGCTCCCAGTGGTCTGGAGTAATTGCAGCAGTGTGATGTCCCCCAACCAAAACACTTTGTACCCCAAGTGAGGAGAAGGATCACATCGTTTATGAATGGAGCTTTCAGCTTGGCCAAACATCCAGGATTTTGATCTTCATACATGTACTTTGTAGTTTTACATACTCAGTGCAGGTTATTGATTTAGTTATATATGTATATACTTATTTCTTGCTTGCTTTATTGCCGCTCCATCCTCCTCTGTCTCATCCACACCGTCTCCAGGCTGCTGTTGGCCAGAACCCAGCGGTGTCCCCAGAGCCCGGCGTGCTCGGGAGGGCAGGTTTGGTGGCAGGGAAATGGGCTGAGAGCTGTCAGCACTGAGCAGGTGGGAGGGACGGCTGCCCCAATATCCGCCAGGACTCCCAGAATGGGCTCGTTCCTTTTAACTAAGAAAATCATTAAGGCTGTTTGCCTTAAGCTCTGGTTAATGGACTGCGTGGATTATTTATTTATTTTTAAATGAACACACTTTATTTCCCCAAAGTGCTGCTGTTGACTTTCTTTTAGTGCTGCCATCTGGTTCCCCTGTCTAAAAGGGAGAGATAGGTGGTGTAATACTAAATAAACAAAGAAACAAATAAATAAAAATTCTTGGTCTTTTGTGATTGGAGCATCACCCAAACATTTGTATATGGTTGTGTTAAATTCAGTAATTGTCTTGCTAACGCTTTTGAAAGAAACAAGTGCAATTGTGCTAACAGCCTGTAGCACTGATTGAGAATTACAAAATCAATCTCCTTGTCTGAGGGTCTCTCCCCACGGTTCCTTTCAGCACTGCTGGAGACAGCCCTCCCTGCAGGAATGCCATTACCAGTCTAGGAATGCTGCAGCCTGGCTTTCACTTCCCTTTGCAGAACATGGCTCGCGCAGGGCTCAGAGCTGCAGCCTTGCTTTTCTTTCCTCCTTCTTCCTCCTCAGAGACCATTTCTTGGCCTCTTGCACCAAATGACACTGCACTTTCCAGACCAGGATGAGATGGTCCCCAGTACCAGGAGGGGGATTCTTGGTGGCCTCAGCAGCTTCTTGCCGGGACTGCGCCACCAAGAACCACAGCCGGAGCCGGGTGCAGGGACGGAGGTCTCTGTCCCTGGGCTGTCCTGGCACGAAGGTCTGCTCGCCATCTTCACCAAACCTCCTCAGCCACTCTGCTGACACAGGAACAAGACTTCCCAGGCAGCGGCACCCTTCCCCTTGCTGAGTGACGGCATGAAGGGCTGTGACAAGCGCGACGGCGATGCTGTAAAGGGACCCAGGCAGTCTCTGTCCAACATAAACACACAAATCAGTCACACACTTCAAGATTTCACTGAGAAATTATTTCACTTTAGAATGATAGCTTACTGCCTTTTCCACCCCAGGACAGGAGCGATAAAGCATGGAAAAAGTAGGTTACAGACAAGGATAATTGTTCTAAATTACTAGGAAAAACACAGATCCTTCGGGTAATTGCATGGCACAGGGAAGCTTGCAATCCATCATTCTCTTTCTGGCTGCAAAAGTTTTGCACATTTTTAGTTCCAGCGTCAGTGAGACAGGTAATTTTGTGTAAGGTACCTGTGAAACCAATTAAGACCACACGGGGCACCCAGACGTACAGCAAGTGATATCAGAGCTGCTGACAGGCACTTTCTCTAAAAGCAATCCCTGTAACTAGCTCAGGCACAAGGACAAGGGGACAAAAGCATCATCGCGTCCCTCTCCGAGCGCTGAGGAATCCCGCAGGTCTGATCCAGTGCTCACCGCTCCTTTGGGGGACAGAGCAGCCCAGCGTAAAGCCCTCAACGCTGATGTGCTCGGACTGCCAAAGCCTTAGAGAGCACTGCTGACCAAAGCCACGCTGATTTTAATTTCTTCCGCCTTTATCAGCAAGAAGACTATTAGGCAAAATGTCCTTGGATGTCAAACGAAGGCACTGCTGGGCACTGTGGCTGTGTTTTGGATCTGCAGTGGCACTGGGCTAGAGGACAAGTGCCCAGGCCCGGGAAGGTGACAGCAGGGACCCCTGTGGGAGCCAGGTGCTGCCAGCGTGGTGCTGGCCGCCCTCCTGCTGCGCTGCCTGGCCTCTCCCTCCCGCACCGTGCCCTCGGCTGCCATGGCTCCACCACCATCCTTCCCCGACACCTCCCACCTTCCTGACGGCGAGGCGCAGCCCTATGCAGGGCACTGCTGGTGCTAGGCATCCTAGATCTGCTCGCACCCCCATCCACCTCTCCCTCCCGGTACCTGGGTTTCCTGCACGGGCTGCAGTGAGTGCTGGAGCTGGCTCCTTCCCCGCCGGGGGCATCTCCCGCAGAGCATGATGTTCTCAAAGACATTAGCCTCAGTGGTTGTCTGTACCAACAAGACTGCCTTCTGGAGATGGCATGCTGCCAGAGTCCCCCACTAGACAAGTCTTACGAGTTAATTTGGTGCCCACTGAGAGCATTGGCTTCTTTAATCTGGTGCAAATCTATCTTGAGGAAAAGACATTTCATGGATAAGGACATTTCAGAGCAAGATCTAAATAAGGAAAGCATTTAATTGATGGTATAAACTGTATATCTAGAAAAGAATTGTGTCTCAGGAGATACTAAGCACTCCTGGTGTCTGAAGTACTGACCTAAAAAAGCTAGTGACCTAAGGACTTGCTGTTGGGGTGGAAGAAAGCTGTGTCAGATCTCCATAGGTACAGCAGAGCCTCTGCCCAGAGGCTGCTGCTGAGGAGTCCAAAGCTTCATAAGCTCTTCTCATAAATCCAGCCCCTCAATACTGGCAGCGCAAATAAAATAATGACAGCAAAAGTAAAATAAAAATTGCCTGGTTACTTTGCTTTTCTGTAGGGTAGGTAAACAAAGCTTTAAAGGTTGTCAGAGGCATCATAAAGTCCTCCTCAACACGACTGACACCTAGTCTGAGAATACCACTCCCTAAATCATTCGGCTGAGAATGCTCTACCAACCTGGAGCTTCTGTGGCAACAGCGAGCTGTATTTTCAACAGAGAAGCCAGGAACACGCATCTCAGAGATTTACAGCGAAAGAGACTGGGGCAGATGCTTCAACGTACTCATTTGATATGTGAGTGTGCTGCTTCTTCCTCTAATTGCTGTACAAATAAGGGGAAACCATCTTTCCTCTGTTTTGTTACATTTGAAAGGGGGATTAGTTGTTAATCTGTTGCATTTCAAATTTAATATCCCTGGTACTTTCTTATGATGAAATAAAGTCAAGCAGAGTGAGCTAGTTCAGCTCCAACTGCCCTAGAAGCCCTAATGCAGAGTTGCTGACCTGCAAAAAAGCCACACCAGCTGTCTGAGCCTATGAGCCATCCCTAAAAGAGCTTCTGAGTATTCCTGTTAGGACTTTCTGTTTTTTTCTTCTTTTTCTACTGGTGACTGTGAATCCTCCCCCAGCCATGTGCTGTTGTTACACAGATCCTTAGACAGACCTGCTGAGACCAAGGGACTCGGCTCCCTGCATCCTCTGACGTAATCTTTTTTTATGACTTCAAACACCATGGAGTTTGAAAGGATCTCTCACCTCTGTTCCCCAGCAGGACCCCCAGCTCCTCCGGATCATCGCGCCTGCTGAAGCTGTTGCACCAACATCAAGCCTGCTTAGATGGAGAAGCAAAAATGATGTATTTAAACTTACAGGACAATTTACAAAGTTGTAACATAATTAGCCAGGGACTAACATGATATCTGCCTCAAAGGCTGCTTCTCCCTGGAGACCTCTGACCTGGTGCTACCTAAATGGTTGTCCTTAATTAGTGTGATACTTAACTTGTAGAAAGTCTGAGATATTTGTCTTGATACTCCATTAGCAGAAGAGCTGTCGTTAGTTACAGATACCATGTTTCTGCCCCAGACAGGGTATTCTAACCTGTTTTATAGTAGCAGTGGCTTTTTTCCTCACCTCTTATTGATTATTAGGATTCATATTAAATATAATAGCTGCAATAGTTCACCAATGACCTATTATATTTATATACAAAAATCTGAAAATAAAATGTAAATGTGTAAATTTGCTATTGTTATTTTCATTTGAAAATATTGTTCGTACTCTTAATAGATTATTCCATATTTTCTCCTATTCTTAATAGTTATATCATGTAATAAGACATGCAGATTTGTTTGCTTGCTTATATATTTTACCGTTACTTTTTAAATCAGTGTTTCTTAGAAATGCTTTTTCATGCTTTATAACCTTGTCTGTATAGCCTTACCTTTAAAGAAAGTATGTCAGAGGTAAAACATATAGTGATCATCACCTTTACAAGGAGATTAAAACCCTGAAGCTATTTTTTAGCCTTTTAGTTTTATATAGTGCTGTTTTTCACCGTAAACACTTGCTTAAGCATCTTAGTAATGGACCGTACAATTGCCCATCTCTGGAGAAACAGGAGAAGAATTACACTGAGCTACTGGGAGTCCTTGCAAAAGAAGATGGGATTTTAAGCCTCTGGGACTGCAGGCATTTCTCCTCCATGTTACAGAGGGAGAGATTCAGTGCTCTGCCACAGCAGCTGACATTAAAGTTATGCTGGGGACACAACGCAGTTACACACTTAAATGCATTTTATCAGCCAGTTTCCATAGTCAAATATTCCAAGCACCAAACCTCAGAGACCCCCAGATAAACTTGTAAAAAACCCTTCCCCACCATAGAATCGCTTAGGTTGGAAACGACCTCTAAGATCGTCGAGTCCAACTGTAAAGGCAAAAGGAGAGAGAGGGAACTCCTGGGAATGCTGATGTCATATTTTTTTTGCCACAAAAATTTTGCAGGTGACATGGGAAGTGAGTGGGGCAGGTTTTCGTCCCGCGGGGACACCCCTCAGCATGCCCGGCAGACGCGAGCTCGGCGCCGGCCCAGCAGCAGGCCGGAGTGATGGCGGCCGCCTCCTGCTGCTGAGCGCCCCCAGACTCCGCTGCGCTGAGGCGCGGTTTAACCTCCGTGGCCACATCCAGCATTAATCATTTGCTTCCACAGAAGCCCCTCGCTGCCCTGTGAATGTACCTCCCCAGGGCAGACTATTTATTCACCGGGGTGCTGCTGTAATGGAAGCCCCGGCTGCGCGGCCCCCGGCCTGCTGCCTGCACAGGCGATTGATTTTTCCGTTCGTCACCAGTCCATTCGGTAACTGCGAACCCTGGGTCTGCAGGGAGAGCGTGAGAGGACTGTGCAACCTTCACACATGGTCATGTCTGGCTGAACAGCCACCGAGCCGGAAGCCTGCTTTTTAGATTTTTTCCGCGTGTTTATCGGCCACAGCTGCCCTTTGGGATCCGCCTGCCGCGAGTGCAAGGGCCAGAAGGCAGAGCAGGGCTGTGCCAGCGAGGGGCATCCAGGAGGCACCTGCACCGCTGCCCTCACGTTTGCAGGACATTTTCTTAAAGGTGTTTCACCAAGGCGTGGAGAACATCAGCTGCTGGACTCACAGCCGGCCTTTTCCATCTCAGAGGTTTGCGCTGCCTCTTGCCATGGTGGAACTCCTCCCAGGTGAAAACTCGAAGTCCTCAGCACAGCTCAGGGCTTGAGGTTGGGTCTCTGGCACATTTCATAGAATCACAGAATGGTTCGGGTTGGAAGGGACCTTTAAAGACCACCTAGTTCCAACCCCCTGCCCTGGGCAGGGACACCTCCCACCAGACCAGGTTGCTCCAAGCCCCGTCCAGCCTGGCCTTGAACATTTCCTCACATTTGTAGAAACAGCGTTATTTTTGGTGCCAAGATTTTCATCAAAAAAGAAAGCTTCTCCTAATGTTGGTAGGGATTTATTTGACCTCTTGGAAAATGGTGTTCCGAAGCATGATCCCCCAGCTGAGAGCACGCTTTCAAGCAGAGGCACTTCCCAGTCCTGTGGGGAGGCCATGGGTGACATTAGACCGCCTGCACCACCCGTACCTGCCTGACACCTGGGTGGGGATCAGCGTCCTGTGTGGGGCAGCACGGAGCTCCTGCAGTGCCACCAGAGCCTGCCAGGGTTGTCACTGAAGGCCACCAGTGGTGGCCCAATGCCATGCAGGGATGTCAGCAAGGGTTTCTGCCCAGCACCCAGCGCTGCTGGCCACTGCTGCTTCCCTTGCCATTTTGCCCTGGACTGGAAGGCTGGAAAGAGTCTTTAAGATACATGGTGGGTTCTTAGGGGAGCTGACTGCATTCCCAAAGATCTTTGGTATATTTGACTTGCTAGTGAAGCACTGTCTCCAGGAGTCCTAGGCATGGTTGCTCTTTTCTGTTCTCCACAAACTGCAGATCCACTCAGATTTTTCTGGTTCAATTATTCTGGGGGGTTCCCACATGTCAGAAGTGAGTTCACTCCTCACACTTGTGCACAATGGGCTTTGCCAGTTAAGCCAACAGCTCTTCGCAGTGCTCAGCGTCACTCTGGATGATGCTTTTGGTTTTGCTCAACCGGCTCACCGAACAGAGCTCTGCCAGCCCCGATGCTTCTGCCTTCAAAGCCGAGGAGGGAAAGATGCTTTGCGTCTCCTCCACCCATGCTTGCACAGCGCTGGTAAATACTGCTCCTGCTGCCAGGAAGGGGGTCAGCGGGTCACCTCTGCCACTTGTGGGGGATGTTTCGTACCCTTCCTACTGCTTCCACACCTCAGTCTGAACCATGCTGAACTCTGGGACAGGAGAAGACAGCAGTTCAGGATTAAGGTGTGAATACTATTCAGTATTGGGTGATAGCACCTACTGCCAAATTATAAATATCTTGGACAGGAATCTTCAGAGGCAGACAAATTTTGGGTGCATGTTACATGTATATGTGTATTTATTCATTAATTACTTATTCAGTCATATCTTGGGTCTTGGAGTGCTGAGCTGTTATTATAAATTAATATATATTTTATATATATATATAAAAATTATAAATTAAACATGAACTGTACACGCATGGTTTTGGAAGAAACAGCCTATTTGACTTTAGCCTAAAGCCTAAAAAGGGTGTCACATAATTAGTAATAATGTGCTTATAAACTTCTGTTTTCCTTAATCAAAATTAATTCTGCAACAAATCATATTGTGAGCGCCTTGTGCTATGGAGCTGGTGACATTCCTGGGCACACCCTCTGAGGTGACTAGTGTCCTCCTCAGACTGCACCAGCACAAGGCTCACCCAGTTGCATTTTACAAGTCACGACTGCAGCCCGCAGTGAGTGAACACAGAAAATGTTCATTTGGCTGCTGTTATCAAACCACCAGGAAAGTTTATTTTACTGTGGCAAATTGAAAAGGCAGAGGAACACACCCCATGAACCACCCACCTAGTCAGGCAGCCAGGAAAAGGTCAGTGGCTCTTACCCAAATTCCTCTTCTTTGTGGAGCATCAGCAGAGGGAAAACACAAACGACAGCCCAGCTTTGCCGACCCTGGCAATGGGCTTTGGCTCTGGAGGAGGAAGGACACCACCTCTCTCTCCAGGATGAAATCAGAGCAATAATTACCATGTACAATGCTTGAAAATGAGGTAGCCCAGGAAACTATGTCTTGTTAAACACTTTTCATGCTTCAGATCTCTTCTTCTGCTCCCTAGTGTGTCCTTGTCCATAGCTAAAAGGTAATCAATTCAATCCAACATACGTTCTTTTCTGGTTGGAGTGTCGTCTTCCACACCAGCTTTCTCCCAAGTGACTTTATAAAATGGAAGACTGCAAGCACAGAGTTATGATGAATCGCAGGAGAGAGACAGCACAGCAAATGTTTGTTTAGGAGAGAAGAGGCAGGAAATCGGGTGAGCTGTCACCGAAGCGAAGGGAAACAGGGAGTACCTGTGCCCAGAAGAAACTGCAGAGGACAAACTTGTGGTGACCCTCACATCACAGGGAAGGGGAATTGCTGGCCATGCACAGGCGGGTGCTGTGGGGTGAACGACTCTGCTGGAAGATACCCAGTGCTTTGCAGACAACACTAATTCTACACTAAAAGCAGGGCGGAAGGTCCACTGAAGACTTTCTCTGAAGTTTGTAGCTCTGTAGTCCTGTAATACAATACAGTCCAGACTTGTCACAGGCCATGAGCCCTGTGCTGAGTTGCAACGCCTCAGCACCAAGGCTTGTCCCAGGAGACTTCCAATAAGTTAATCCTACAGAAGGTTTGATTATAATGGGGGGGGTGGCGGGCGGGCAGGGGGAGAGAGTTTTCAGTTAAATAATAACCAAGTTCAGGGAAAGGTATCATGCATCAGTTATTACAAAGCGGGCAAAAGGAATATGTGTTGGGAGACATAGAACATGGGAGAACTGGAGCCAGCATGGTACTGAGGTGCTTTGCAGAAGCAGCCAACGCGAGAGGGGACCTGCGACAGAACAGGCCTCTGAGGCAATTCTCTTATTCACAGATGGATAAACATGGGAAGCTCCAGCTTCACAGACAAATGTGATGATAGTCTTCAAACCTTACAGCAAACATATTGAGTCAAGATACACATACAAGAAGGCAATAAAAAAATCAACACTGAAAGCTTGTGCAGGTCATAAGATTGTGCTAGAGAAGAGGTAGTCATGGAAATAACAGAGTGAAAAAGAGCCTTGTGTGGATGTTAATAGAATTTTTGCTGGAGGCTGTTGCTGATATCAGGAGATGCCAACTCCAGAAAGAAACTGAGACACCAGCGTGAGCTGCACGGCAGAACGGAGACTTGGGACCAGCAGAGGAGAGCACGCCACGCCAAGGAGGTGGAAAAGTGGGAAGCAATTCTGAGCAGCACGCCCCAAACAGGCAAAGGTCTCCCTGACGTTGCTTGAAGGGAGCTTCCATGCACTGGGAGAGAGACACAGAGGAGACGTACAATTCACAGGCACAAACCCCATAAAGTCCACTCACAAAAGCAGTTTACACTCCTTGCAAGAGAGCCATTGGAAGTTGGAAATATATTTATCTGTTAATAGTATGCAGAACTTGCAAGTTCATCACTAGTATTTCGATATGCACAATCCTCCATCGCTGCATGCCTATTTGGTAGTCATTTTAGAAAGTCTCCTAATAATTTTGCAAGCATATTATCAATACACTGGCCATTTTAGTAAAAAAATTAATGAGGGAATATCTGGATTTATTGTCATTTTGTCATTAAATCATATTTCCCTGAAGTAGATATGTATAGAAGAATCCATAGTAAAAGGAAGAGAGTGACTTCAAGAGTCAACAGTGCCGACTCTTACTATTCTTTTATTTTTAGAGTTCGTGGTAAATACAGACAACCCACTAATGATAAATAAAAATATCACCTGAAATGTGGTATATTTTGTTTTTCAATATGAAGGTCTTAAATATCAGTTTATTCTCCTGTCTTTTGGGTGCTTTTTATTTGTTAGTTGCCTTTGAAACAGAAGAAAAAGGCATTTTAAGCAGCAAATCATCATGCTGATCTCCGCAACAAGAAATGTGTGCGCTTGGAGACGCTGAGGATTGGTATCACATCCCTCTCTTTCAAACAGGGGAATTTACTTCCTGCAAAATCACAACGTGGACTGCGGTCATCGCAGAGAGGAGGCTGGTGGGGGTGTTGGGAGTGGGGTCCGGCAGGGGCTGGGACAGGGACAAGGGCAGGGGCAGAGGCTCAGCGCTGGGTGGTCCCAGGGCTGCTCCCAGCAAATCCCCCTGTAGTGGCTCTGCTGTGTCCCCATGGTCTCCAAATGCTCTTCCCAGCCAAGGGATGGCCACCCTCTGTGGGGGAAGGCTGCCAGTCAGGGTGTCACAACAGGCGTATTGGGCACAGCTGAATAATAAATGACGTTTTTGGACAGCGTAAGGAAAGAGCGCTAGAAAATGTGTTGCTCCCTGAAATGGCCCAGCATTTAGCAGAGTAATGGAAACCTACTAGTGCTCCTCTGGCTTTCGCATTAACCTGGGTAGATGGTCAATAGCTGCAGGTTTGCAGGGGGTCTTTAGTTTTCTTTCAGGGAGATGGAGGAGGGAGGAAGAACTCACACTCTTCTTTCAAGAAAATAGAAAGATCTAGAAACAGCCTGTTTTTTGCAATATCATTCAGTGTGGTGTACGTCTCAGATGCAATTAAAGCAAAAATTGGCACAGATCTCCTGGGCTTTCTATTGTACACCTCCCGAGCAGTCACGTCCGGAGTATTCTCACTCCCGTTTTAAATATTCTCTTTCTCATAGCTGGATGGAACTCATTGCTAGTTTCAATGATGTCTTTCGTTCTGGGTAAAACTTACCCTTTTCAATCCCACTCTGAAGTGAGCAGTGCAAAGAAAATCCTTGGGACGGGTGATGAATGTTAAGGTCCCAGCACTACAGGACTTTGTCCTTGCAAAGGAGTATGTGTTTCACGTGGATCCTTCCAAAGCAGGTAAGAACTGTACATCATGCTGGCTTTTTTCAGTTGAAAGGGGAAACCAAGGTGTTTGTATTCATTTACCTTATGAATAGGTCAGTACAAAGGCTATTTACAGATAAATTTTTTGTTATTTAAATATCCATTAAAAAGTGTTTCTTTAAAACATGCTGGAGAACTTCATTCGGGTTCCTCTTTTATCTTTTCTGTTCTCCACAATCTTTTCTAAATCCTCTGGGTTTCAATTAGCAGCCATGGGAAACTCCGGGAGCCTCCCGCCTCCCTGCGCTGCATTAAAAAGTGACACGGTGTAATGCAACCCTCAAACTCTCTTTTGAATAATTCATAGAGCTCTTTAGGGTAGGCCAAGATTTCAAATGAATATTACGGCCTGATTTTCCTAAACTTCTCATGCTTCAGGTGGAAATCCTACACATAGGGAACTGGCATCTACATCTATTTAGTCAGTTAGACCTGTAGTGACATGTTTGAGAGCAATATTTACCTGTATATATATTAAACACTGAAAAAAATACTAATTTTTGTCTTTATCTTGGTAAGAGCGCTTAGAGACATTCTTGTCAAAATGTTTCTGTTCTTAAAGGTATTTTCTGCTAACTCTTAGCAAGATTGAGATAAAGCAAACACACCTGAAGTGGTTTTGCTCTTTGATAAGTGTGTAATTAAAACCAGAGCCACCTCTGTTCACTCACTGAAGTTGCCAAGACTGTGACTTCTGAGCATGAGCACGACTTTGAGCGTGAAATCAGCTTCAGGGCATGTCCAGAACCGGAGTCGGATGCAGCTGGACTGCTAAACTCCACAGCACGGAGCAGTAAAGGTCACTTAACGGATTTGTATTTTTGGTCTGGCAATCAGCAGTGTTTGTGGCGCTGTCACCAGGCAGCAGCTGTGTGAAGCTGAGGGTGCCGCTCGTGGGGGACACGGGCACCAGAGCGGGTTTCTATTCGGTGAACACATTAGAAATGATAGTCACATGCACACTTCATTAAATCATAGATGCTATAGGTGGAAAAGACCTTTTTAATCTCCCTGGAACAAGCCCAATTAAGTTCATTTTTCTGTTAGATCAAGGAGATAGCTACTAGCAGAAGCGTGAAAAGCAATTAACTCCTTAAAAGTTCAAATACATTCCATCGACAAAGGCAACGTTAAACAAATGTTAAGGATGCACGGTTAAGTACTCTGAGTCAAAACCGTCGAATATGCAGGCAGCACAAACAACCCTGCGCCTGCTCCCTGTCCCTGCGAGTCCTGTATAGATCTTAAATATTTCATAGTCCTTCAATTAATAACGTAGATCAGGTGTGAGATTGCTTACAGTGCTCCTTAATTGCCAGGCTGTGTCTCTCTAGGAAATTTATGTCAGATTTGGCAAAAATGCAGTAACGTGCCTCACACAGAGGTGTGGGCAAAGCTCCCCCCGGTGAGCAGCAGCCCCGGCCAGGCAGGACGCTGGTCCCTGACACGGGTCTGTGGAAAATACACATTTAATTGCTTTTGTCTCAACGCCATGAGCTTGGGTAACACCCAAGGAAAGTAAACCCTCAGCCTTCTGAGCAGAAATCCTACATTTGGCGACACCAGCCTCTGGAAGACACTTCCCAAAACCTAGATGTTACAAATGTGCTGGATATAGTAAACACAGACCTTCTGAACAAGGAAGGAGGAGAAGGTGGAAGGTATCTGGAGACATGTGGAAACTTGCTCTAATGAATAATCACAGACTAAATACTGGAAGGCATGCTAACTGATTTCTGGCGCAGACCACCAAAATGTCATTAGGTGCTAGAAGCTATAACAAGGCAGAAGATGTACAGCAAAGAGGAGCTCTACGTCTGAAGAATGGTATACACTGGAAGTCTCATTCTGCCACTATTAAATTATCATCAGGTTTTATAATCACTTTATATGACAATTTTCTAAAATCAAGCTATGCTGCACCTAGCACGGAAAAAGATATATATATATAATGTAACATTCAGAACGGTTTTTTTAAGAGGTGGCTCAAAATCTCACTGCGAATGTCTGGCACAAAGTGAGAAGAAAAGAAGCATATCAGTATTATAAAACAGAATAAGCAAGATGGCCCAGATAATTATAGACTTGTCAGTCCGACATCAATGCTGGAAAAAATAACAGAACAGCTGTTATGGAAGTTAATCAAGAGAGAGCTAAAAGAATAAAATATAGACGATCCTGGTTTGCAAAACTAATTACCTCCTTTTTGGAGAAGATTCGTGTTTTAAAAAGTCTCACGGGGTGCTTGAGGAAACTTCAGCAGCATCCACCGTCCGGGCCAGTGTCCTCGAGCCCCATGGCCGTCCCAGGGCACACTCACCACTTCCAGTGGCATTTTGAAACCTTTCAATCACCTGCTTTTTCATCCATTGGGTATGATGTGACACGTTTTTTAGTTAATAATATTGTATGTCACAGCATTACCCGTCCTGCTGCATGGTGACACCATGGCTGTATGTCCTCGGCGGGTGACCAGGGTCCGCTGCCCCTGGACCTTCAGCCAGGGCTGTTGGTGCTGCTGGACCGAGCACCTCCCGAGGAAGCAGAAATGTGGTGAAAGGGGGATTTTCTGCTTAGCAGGGGCCCAGGGAGGTCAGCGTGGCTGCTGGTTGGAGCTGGTCACCGATGGTGCGGGGCTGGGCATACTTCTCATTTACAGCAAGACTAATTAAGGATCCAACAAACTTACCATGGAGCTGGGAATTTTCAGATCAGGGTAAGATTGATTTTCTCGTTGTTGTTGTTGTTCTTCAACAGCGCTCTGGTTCAGTCAGGAGTTCGCTGAAGGACCTCTTGAGGCCTCTGTCAGGAAGAAAGTAACACTGGTCTTTATAATCTATGAATCCATTAATCTGTGTATAAAACTCAGGCAGTGAATCTGAACAGTTAACAGGCTAAGTAGAGACTGAATTATTGTGCTTTAATTGAGAATGAGGAAAAGCATGGTTATTACGAGACTTAACTTGACTTTGGGAGGAGCAGTAGAGATTTTCAAGATGAGACTCACGCTCATCTCAAAACAGGGTGTTTGCAGGCAGCTGTGCACGGGTGATTAGGGACAGACCCACAAAGGAAACCACTGGCACCTTTCTGAATAAAATCCAGTTCTTGTTCATGGGAAATGAGGAAAAGAAAGAGATGTGGATTAATGAGAGCGGTTTCTAACGAACCAAGGTGATCACAAGGTAGCCTTCACACGAGAGAAGGAGAAGAGGGAAAAGTACAAGCTGAGCAGCAGCTTGTTTGAACTCAGCCCGCTCTCTGCCTTCATCCAACAGCCCCTGGGTACACCTATTTGTTGAGAACAGCATTAAATATCCTGCAATTGGCAAAGTCTCCAACAGCACGCTGTGCTCAGAGGACGCAGCTGGTGTGGGGCAGGGGACCATCAACACCTCCCTGCCCGCCGGGGAGGCACCGCCAGAGCCATCCCCAGGAGACCTGCTCTGTAGGCTCCTGAACTTCATCTGGAGTTGACAAGCTACAAAATGCAGTTTTAGAACAGAGGAGGGAGGCAAAAGTAAGTACCAGGATTAGAGTTTCAAATTGCCGTGAGACTGCAGAAAAAAATACTTAATTTCTTTTATTATCATCAGTATTATTCAGAAAAAAATAAATACAGACCGCAATATCTTCTCCACGCTTTGTATCAGCGGCAGATGTGTTGACCATTAACTGAGGATCCAGAGAGCTTGTCAGGCTCTTCCTCCATTGAGAATGCCTTGCCTGAACAAACTGTGATCGTAACGAGCCAAGGGATGCGAAGCAGCCCGCTTGGCTTGTAATCATGCCTCCTACATGAGAAGACATCACCAGACAATAGCCCAAGGAAATGTCCTTCACCTTTTCGCTACATGTTTATTTTCATAGCAGAATTCATGCTGCAAAGCTTCTGGCAAAGACCCTGTTTCGTTGTATTCCCCAGCAAACGGGCAGCAAGTCAGCCGAGGTCATGGAAGTAAAGCGTGTCCGGCACATCTGCCTCCCGCCGCAGCCGGGTGAGCAGGGCAGGAACGCGGGCAGCCAGGGACCGTCCCCATGCCCCCCCCGGCTCCCTGCGGTGTGTGGGAACATCTGCCCAGTCTGACGGCGCTTGCACCGCACCACTGTCCGGGGACTCGCACCGCAGCCACGGCTGCATGCCAGGCGCTTCTCCCATCCCGTTGTCTTTGGGTTGGAAAGGCACCATATGGATGCCGAGGAGTCGGGATATGTTTTTCAGAGTGTCCTCTTACAGTTTCACACATCGTCAGAGTTTGGTATTTTGACATTCTTCTGCTGGGAAAAGCAAAATAATTTTCTTTCAAAATAATTATTAGGGTTAGAAGTTTGAGATATGAGGTCTTTTGGTGGTTTTGGGAGGGATTTCTTTTTTGAAGTGAAAATTCATGGTAACAAAGTGTTTTCCAAGAAAAAGTACTGTTTTTTTATGACACTTTTATTTTTCCATCCCCAAAGAAGTCTCACCTGCTCCAAAGCTCCCCAGAGCAAGGCCGATGGTGAGTGTTCTGCCTGGCTCAAAGCACAGATTCCAATGGGAGTCTCCCACATCACAGCCAGGTACTCTGCCCATGGGATACAGCCTGTCCTGGAGTGGGGGATGCCGAGTGTCCTCTTTCTTCTGCGTAATACTGAAAAGTATAGATTTTGTTCTACAAGAAGGGAAAGCAAACAACTCACATCCCCTGCCCAGAAAAAAAAAATGAAAGCTGTGCTGGAGTTTGCTTTCCAGCGGTGCCAAGCAGAAATGTGCTCTCTGTTAGGAGCAACACGAGTGTGGCATGGGAAGCTTCTAGAGCAGAAAATCTCCTTTGCTTCCTCCCCCACCATCTCAGCAAATCTGTCCCTAAAGCTTACAGCGTGAAACCTCACTGCTCACCCCCGCCGTGGCCCCTGATGTCTGCACAGGGTGCCATGGTCTTTAATTGCACTGGGTCATGTTTTTCCATAGGACACTGTTCTGTCCCCAATTCCCCCCACTGGGGCAATCCTCTGGAATTACATTATGAGATCAGAAGCATTCTGCTTGTATCTCTTTAATTAATGAAAAAAACCTTTCTGCACCAAATGACCTTACAGCCTCCTCCTGCCCCATAGCGCAGAAGGACAGCACTCGACTCTGCTGTAATCTCGTTATCAGTGATTCTCCTGCTGACGTTCCTGAAAAGGTTTTACACAAGTATTAAACACTCCGGACCTCTGGGCAAGAAACTCATTGGGAAACTGGGGGTCACTGGGGCAAAGCTGTGCCCATTCCCCTACCTGGCGCATGTCACCTCCATCCAGCCAAGAGGCAAACCCAGGGACATGGAGTTGTTGCTTGGAGTCTGAGCTGCCCTCCTGGCCCGTGGCCTCCAGCATGAACCACGGTACGATGTCATGTCATGTCATGTCCTCTCCTCTCCACATAAGCCTCTCTGCAAAGAAGGATTTATTTCTGGCAGGGAAATCAAGACACCTGTTAATCATGTTTAAGTACTACAATTAAGAGCTGATCTGATAAATAAAAGGTATGGGGTTGCCCAGTTTTCATGCTTATTTCTTTTGCTTTTGGTGTCGCTTTCTGTTTCTCTTTTTGTTTATTTTAATGTATCTTGGTAAATTATACCCCGATTGGTAAATTATACCCCAATTCACATTTGCGATACAAAGATGGGGGGAAAAAAAGAAAATGTGGGAGGGCTGGCAGCACTTCCCAACACCTAAAATCTCAGATATGTAAACCATCATACATTCACAGGGCTGAAACCTGGGTAAGGAGGGGGTGAGAAGCTGGGCAAGGGCACGCCAGCACTTTCATGGTGATGCTGCTTCAGCTTTGGGTTGGTTTTGGACCTTTCCAAATGCCCTTCTCGCGGCAGTGCCAGGCGATGGGTGGGCGGGCAGAGGTGAAGGGGATGTCCCCAGGGGCGTCCACCCAAAAGGCTGGTACCCAAGGACACTTTCTTGTGAGTGGTATTTTACCACTTGTCCTTCTGCAGCTGCAGCGACTTTGTCTGGGCTGAAGTACAGCATCCCTCAGAAGATGGACAGGGCAGCTCGCTACAGCATGCTTCTGGCAGAAAGTTAATTAATCCTGTTCTACAGAGCTGTGCCAGCTGAATCCTCAGTACAATGGTTGCAGAATTGTCATCACCAGAGTTTCTTTTTATTATAGCCCCAGAGTAATGAAAACATAATTACTTCACTTGCAGCAAATCCGGATCCCCTTGTAGTCTACCTGAAAAGCCGTTCGTTTCCAGCTGTTCTCCTCAGGCTGCAGAGCATCTCGTCAGACAAGCTTCTCCAGCAATATTGTGGGATATCATGGATGGGCTGAGGGTCAGTCAAACTGGTTGCCTTTGCAATGGCTCTGTTATTATCACTTACTAAATTTCACACAATCATTCCTTTGCACTTATGCTTGAGTGAGACCTGAGAACTTGCAACCAGGCTCCCAGTCAACGTCACAGCCAGCGGGCAGGATCACCACCAGCCTTTTCACCCTCGCTGTCACAGAAGTTGCACCTTCCTTCTCTACCCACAGGTCAGGGGAAGGCATCACCTACGGCTTCCGTGAGAGACAAATAACATCAACCACAGCAGCTTATCTGCGTCTGGTCCAGATGCACGTGTTCTGGCGTGGATGGAGGGACTCACGCTGGTGCTGCTGCAGATGCACCCAGCGTGCATGCTCAAGCGAGCGCCAACACACTGTACCCTGCACTGCAGAACGAGTGAGTTTTCAGTGCTGAGACACCATGGTTTGCTCCCACTTCCTTGTAAACAATATTTTAGGGTATTCATAGGGTAAAGAAGGCAAAAACCCACTTGCGTCCAGCATTTACTGTCCAGTATTAGACCAGACGAAGTTTAGGTTGTTCTGCAGAAGCTCCATTTAACACTCGTCTGCCTAACACACCGTTTGTCTCACACTCTCCGGCTGGGGACCTCTCAACTACTTTGTACCAAGCTGTGCCGGTCTCTGCTGCCTATCTCCGTATTGTATTGTCTTACCTTTGTCTCCGTGAGTTATCTCACCACAAGAGACAGGCATTGACACTTCTCGAACAGCACTGGGAGATGACAGAAGCCTTGCAGCAGTGCAATGGTGCGTGCGGCACATGTGGTCCTCAGGGACGCGCGGGGAGGAGGTGATGCTTTCCAGCTGCTTCCCAGCTGCATCCCAGCCAGGCTCCCACCCTCTGCTGCACCCGTGCTGGGGGAGAGCCCCCCAGCCACCCATCCCCTGCGGGACCGCAGCTGCCCACAGGGACAGGGACTGGCTCATCCCACTGCACACTCCACCCTCCAGCCTCTCCCACAAATACATCCGCCAGCAAAAACAAGTTGGCAAGCCTGGGGTTTCAGTCAGGGAGCAGCGGTGCCCCCGAGGGCATGCTTTAAAGATCTGTGGTTCAGCAAAGGCAGAGCACCTTAAAGGCCATGGATAATTCATTTATCGCCATTTTCAGATAAACCTGAACTTCGCAAAGAAATTCAGATGATATATGTGATAATCCAGGTGACATATGTGATCTAGAGTATTGGAGAGCCTCAGGGTAACAGGAAAAAAAAGGATAGGGGGGGGAAAGAAAAAAGGAAAAATCAGAGTGAGCAAAAAACAAACAGGGAAAGCTAAAGTAAACAAAGAGAAAGGGAACATTATATTTTCAACCTCGTAAAGCACAAAGCATTAGTAAATAGATGCTTAAGGCTATAAAACAATAAAAAGATACAAAAGGCACAGAGACGTCATTTCTTTTACAACAAAATAATTAATATTATTATTCTGTTGGCCTCAGCTGAACTTTTAGAGATTCAGGCAACCAAATTCCTCAACTTGTAACACCATTACAGAACAAAAAGGACTGCATCACTTGGTACTGTTGTTACTACCTTTGTAAGCAATACATCAGCTTGCTTGAATTTTATCCCCAAGTAATGAGACAAACTCTTATGACAGCAAGACATATGCGTCTTGCATCTAAAAACTTTGAAAACCACCTGTTTGGGTTCCTTCATCATTAAATGGATTACAAAGAAAATAAAATACAATGCTTTCTCCAGACAAAATACCTCAGAAGGTGTCAACACTTTGGAGAGTTTGAATGAGCAAGACGTTGCAATTCTAACGCTGCACAAGATCAAATGAACACATCTAATTACCACCATGACGAGCAGAGGAGCTGTCGGTGTGGGGAAAGGTCAGGTCCCGCTGCAGAGAAGCGATTAGCTGGAGATCGCAAGACAGATTCTTGGCCACGTCTGCGGAAAAGCAGCGGAAAGGCCACCCCCATGTCCTGCCTTCACCCTGTCCCGAGGCATGGTGGGTCCCACATAGCCTGGTGCTCCGAGGGAGGGCTGGCCGGTGGCTGGGACATCGCTGCCGGGTCCCCTCCCGCGCCTGGGGCTTGCTGAAGGACACGCTGGAGAGGAATCAGAGAGGCTGGGTTACCTCTGCTCCCCAGCATCCATGGCCACAGCTGGGGACAATGGGGACTCTCCCTTTCCGCTGACAAGGGACAGACGTGATTCCAGGACAGCAGAAGGTGCTAGTTATCAACATTGCCTTTACCTTTTCATGAGCCTCCTGGTCCACAGCAGCCCTGGTGCGTGGCCACTTGCTTTCCCAGAGGTCAGTGAGCCTTGAGGATCTCCAATGGAGCAGGATCATCACCGCCCTTACAATGAGGAAGACATACAGGATGGGAAAGCACTGGATGAGCTGACCTCAGGTGTGGTTTTTCACTTGGTTAAGTAAAACCTAGGATTTATGAAAAAGGAACATAAATAAAATAACGAGAAACGAAAAGCATTCTGTCTGTGATCTGTGGTCAGTACTGTCGTTCGTCAGGAGGATGGCAGTGGGTCCCGGGAGAAGCCTTTAGGAGGATCTCTCAGGAGGGCTCTGTGCCAGGCTTCCCTTTCAGCTCGCTTTCGGTCAATGCGAATGGTCTCGTTACAGCTGAGCAGGGACAGAGCCACCGCCGGGGACGTGTCCAGGGAACGCGTTCAAAGGGCCAGTCATTAGATCACACGTGAGCTTTCCTGGAGAGCTGAGGATGGGGCTGTGTCCAGAAACCAGATCATACGCGTGAACACCCTCTGCTGAGCACATGGGGGGCAGCCCCTGGTTCCCCGGGAGGTGGCCAGCTCAGGGCCCCACGGCCGGCATCGAGCCCAGGGCGAGCACAGGGAGATTTCAGGGGGTTCACTGTATAATCAGGTCTACTGGAGACCAATTTGACTGTCATGTGCAACATCCGTATCCCCAGTGCTTATATATGTTGATTATAAGTACAAGTATATTTATACGCTATATATATTTGATGGAAAGAGCTGAAATCCTGCAGTCTGTGAGGTAGTGGGTGGCGGCAGCTGAGAATTTCAGAACACTCAAGAAGTTTCTGTTCAGCAATTGTTTTACTTCCTATTTGGGATAAAAGGCCATGGGCCCAGCTGCAAAAATAATGTATTATGTATGCTGTGACTTTAGCTTTTATTCAAAATATATAATTTTATAGCGAGTGACTTTTTCTAGAGAGATTTATTAAACAGCAAAAGCAGCAATACTTAGACTCATGTAGAAACACACTGAAGCACCGTGTTTCTGAGAAGCAGGTTATTTGATTTTCATCCAGAGATACAGAATTTCCTCAGGGGTTCTGAGCAGCCTAGGGGTTGGTTTAACTCTTTATCACTTGCCACCGTGACCTTCCCCCCAAACTGGGCTCAAGATTAGGTATCACCTTGTCCGAGAGCATTGCCTTCGGCTGCTGGGCTGACAACTGCAGTACGCTTCTCTGCAGCCGACCACTGGCACCGCAGAGTTCATATTATTTGTTCCATACTTACGGATTAAAATATTCCTAAGTGGACATTAAGCAGTAGAAACAGAGAGTTGTCTGCTGGACACCATGGGTTCTCAAAGAACATCAGACCTATTTCAGCTGATGGCATCTTTTCCACTCCCCAGTGACCAAATACGTTATACATCAGTGTGTCCTCCAGGGTGCGAGGTTCTGCCCCACCAGCGACTCCTGCTCCTGTGCTCCAGATCTCCCCAGCCCGGACACCACTCCAGCAGTGAGGGGGGTTGCAGACTGTGCTTCTCTTCAGAGTGGCCCATGCACTGGCTTCCTCACACCAACGGGATTTTGTGGAATTCTGGCCATCTTGCAAGTAGTATGAGCTCTGGATCCTTTTCTGAAGAGCTACTACTGAGCCAGTCATCCACCAGCCTTACTTTTCAGCTGATTATTTCCTACTCTGTTCTGTCCTATTTCCACCAAAATAAGGAACTTTCCATTTGTCCCCACTGAACTGGACATTGATTTTTTCATACCTTTTTTCCAGTTCATCTGGCTGAAGATAGGCCAGAAAATTTCCTCCGGAGCCTCCTGCACCAAATCCAGGGAACCTGGCAGAGACAGGACACGCTGTGTCTCCAATCACTTGCAGCTTTATGTTAAAAAACTCAGATGATAAGAATTCATTCATATCTCTGGGTAAAGACCAGATAAAGAGTGCTTGCAGTTTACCCATCTCTCTTCCAACTTTGTGTTTTGTCTGTTAAACCCTTGGCAGATGGTCACGAGTTGCTGCCTGTGCTGAAGCTTGCACTTCGGCTACCATGCGACCCTCTCTCAAATATGCTGCCGTAGGCAGTGACTTAGGCTTTTTTCCTGAAATTCAGATTTTTTTCAGACCTCCCTGCATTCTGCATCTCTTTCTGAATATTTTTAGTTTTATTTTATTAAGTATTAATTATACTTATTTATAATTATTATAATTATTTGTAATTACTTATTAATTCTTTTTAACTCTTAGTCCATCTGAGATACAAGTAGTTGCTTCTTAACAATAAGAAATTGCTTCTTCTCGTCAATGTCCTCAATAATTCAGTGGAGTGGACTAAAGGCAGCCCTGCAGTCCTGCACCAGCAGGTGAGCATGCCGTCATGGACCTCGTGGCAGCATCTTTGCACAAGGTGCATGTTGAACATCCATTGACTGAAAAGAGGAGTTTCTTAAGCCCTCTGGCCTGCAAGGGTCTGGTAGTGCTTTAAAAGTTACAGGAAACTCTCTAAAAAACGGATTTTCTTCAACAGCGCTGAGCAAACTTGTACCCACCGTGTTTCTCCAAGATCCCAAGGCTGAGCAGGCAGAACGCAGGATAATGTCACACTTCTGTTCTTCCTGAAAAAGAAAAGAAAGATGAATGAGTTACTGCACTTAATCTCCAAGGATTCGAGCTTTCTGATCGTCAAAACAAAGATGGGGTAAAAAAGGAAACAGTTTAAGGGCAAATGCTAAGTAAGTTACAAGCCCACCACAGAGAGGCCCTTCAGAAGTAATTCTTCTACATATCTGGCATTTTATGTCAAGAAAGGTGGGTCATTTTTCGTTGGCCGAGGGTGTAGCTGTTCAAAGAACCACCTTTTTTTCTTGCAGGGCTTACACAGTGGTAGAATTTTCTTTCAATTCAGTGCACAAAAAATTAAGATTTTAGTGGGTAGAAAGTGAGAAATTAGCCCAATTTGCACAGTAATTAGTGGTTACAGGTGCCACAGGTGTTGCTTCCTGTACTCACTATGCCCCATTTCCTCTGAGCATTTTCTGCTGTGCGGCATTAATCTAACCTTGTTCATAATCGCAGGCAGCTTCAATATATCTCTGCTGGAGCTGCTCCCTTCAGTTTCCCAAATTCTACCATGGTGGAGGCTTTCACACTGGCTTTGCACGGTGTATTGTGCCAGTGATTAGTTTCTTACCCATTCAGCTTATTGCAGTTGCCCTTAAAAATCACTTTAATGGCTCCACTTTTGACAGAAGGCATCTCTGACATTTGACTGGAGCCGTCAAGTGAGCCGGCAGAATAACTGTTCCAGTGCTGAATACGATATTGCTCCAGGACCCTGATGTCTGGACTCTTGTCCTGCTGATTTTCACTGCAGGCACTGAAAGGTGGCACAGAACAACTGATGGAGACACTTGACTGCAACGTGCCCCAAGCTGCCCACGAAGAGACGAGCCTCTGCAGCGCACGTCAACTCCCTTCGGAAGTCAGGGACTCCGGAGCATCCTCCCAGAGATCCTGCTGACATCTCCCCAGACTTGCACTCTGTATTGTCTCCAGCTGCCCTTCATTAGTAGTCACGGTGGTATAAGGTGTCCTGCTGCCATGGCAGTGACATTTTCTTGCAGATTTTTGTTGCTGTATTTCAAAGCACAATTCTGGTTGACACGCTTTCTGCCAGAGATAGGTGGGTATAGTGCAACTGTTCTCTTTATGCTGATATTTGAGGTAAACTTCTGATCAGAATCATCATCATAACTATTAATAACATCCTGTTACACTCTAAGTTAAGCACAATCAAAGAGCAGTCATTGCCAAACGCCCTTTTGTGGAACAGCGACCCTGTAAGCTTGGGTTTAGCTTTGAAGAAGAAGGCTGAAAAACACACCTTTGATAGGGCAATAAAATTTAACATCTTTGATTGTTATCTCTAAATGTATCACAGTTTGCTGCATGGAAGATAACTGAAGAACAGTGCAAGAAAAAGCCTGTCTTCACACTATTTTTAATTATGAAGCAGTTCTGGTGTTACCAGGCTATTGTGAGACGATGAGCAGTTTCCACAAACGTGTCTGGGTAGCCAGATCTGGGACAGAAAGTCTGAAGACTTGCTCAGCTGCCAGAACTGAAGTTTGTTGTGTTGGTTAGATTTTACTCTCAGTGTGCCTGGAGTGAGCTTGCCCATACAAATCACAGAGTCGCAGTAAAACTCTTCCAGAAGCTGGAAGAAGTAACAGCCTACAGATGTTGCATCCTCCACATCTGCCATCTTCTGTTTCTAAAGCACGACAACAGCTGCAGAGTGTAGAGTTTCCGAGAAATCATCTCCTCGTGCCAACAACAATAAACATTTCTCTGCTTTGGCCACAAAGTCGGAATACGCTGTGAGGAGTAACACTGGTGTCTGTTGTCTCACCCTGCAACACTCGTTCAGCAATCCCCTCCAAACTGTTGTTGTCGTCTTCTAATCAGGTTACACACCCAACCCCCAAAATCTTTCTCAAAGAGGTTTCGCCAGCTGCTGAGTTCCAGCAAGATGATCCAGAGTTGTACCAAGCGGGGTCCCAAGCCAGAAGGGCCATGCAGCATTCTGCTCCCCATCCAGTGTCCGGAGGGATTTGGAGACTACATGGTGCAAAGTTCAAACTGCTCCTCCACTCAGTACTCCTCTTGCACTGCAAAGTGTCCCAGATGTCCAGGACTGTCCGAATCTAGGTGAAGGGAAGTATTTAAGAAGCATTTTTAAAGATACTCCAGTGGGAAGAACAAGGCTGCCCTTGGGCCTGCAGTGAAGGAGTGTCCAGACTCCATTTCCTCCCCAAACCCGATGCTTGCAGAGATCACTACTGCCTCGCTTGTCTGTGACTGGAAACCTCAGCAGCAAGGTCTGCCCTTTGCCATTGCTTTTTCATTGCTGGGGCACTTCAGTTGTCAAAAGAGGATATAGGAAGCACAATACTGCTGAAAATCCTGCACGTTGGTTGACAACATCAAGGTACATCTGCACGATGCGGGATCTATTCTCCTGCCCGTGGCTGTCAATACTTGCTGGTACAATTGATTCCATCAGCGTGACGATGACAGATACAGATCATTCCCAAGTGCAGCAGATGCATGTGATCTAGCAGCTTTCATACCAGATTTCCTCTCCCAGCTCTGAACATAGATTGTTTTTAAAAAGAGCAACGCAGTTAAGAGCTGAACACCCTGTTACAAGCATAACCCCTGCACTCTAGTATTAGTGCTCAGCCCTCAGAGCTGCAAACATGCTAAAGGTAGGTAGCAAGATGTCCACATCAGGGTAGTAAGTAGGAGCTTTGGAGTTGCCTCTTTAATAAAGACAGACATTATAATTATTTACACACTCAGAGGGACCTTTTCCCAATCTGGTTTTCTAGGTTTCCTGTAACAGAAATTCTGTACAAAGACCGCTTCTGTTAAAGACAGGGGCCAGAGTCACTCATCGAGGTCCCACCTTCCCCTTTCAGAGAAGGTACGCACAGGTCCCCAGCTCGCTGCAGGGGAAGCAAATGGTGGACCCATCTGTGCAAAGAGAAGGATTTTCAGGGAAATGTCAGCCCACCCATTCACTTTAGTCCCCTTTTTTTGCCATACCTGTGATTACCGGCCACCCCATGCAGGTCGGGCAGGCTGGGACAGGCTCTGCACATCCTTTGCGGTGGCCTCTGCCCATGCAACCCTCCAGAGAGAGGAACGACGGCCAAGGTGGAAGCAATCCTGCTTCATGTTCCTTTGGTGGAGGTGGCAGCCGATGGCCCACAGCCCCAGGATGCGCGGACATGAAAGACTCTGGGGGTGGCTCGACATTTGGGTGTAAGCTGAGAAAAAGGTCTGATTGGCACTCTTGCAGAGCTGCTGCATATGACACCGCATTACCAAGGATTGTCATATGATTTAGCCAAGCTGATCGCACTTCCATTCCTATGTTTGTTTGTTTTTTCCAGTCATTAATGAATCACCTGAAGGCTGAAAGGAAATCTGAAAATTCATTTAAACGACCTTCAAGGAAACGTGAGATGCCTCAGCAAATCTGCTTCAAGTTTCCACCGTAAGCTGGTGAGCAGGCAGCTGAAGCACAGAATTGTCATGTGCTGATATCTACACATTAAATTATTCATCTTAATTGGTATCTAAAGCTTTGCAGTATTTGTTAATTTTACAAGAATATATTCATTTTTTTTCTTCATGGAAGGAAACAACATTGAAATATTAGAGAATGCAATAAGAAAAAGGATACATTATGCTTCTTGTTGTAAGAATATTCACCGGAGACATACAAAGTTTTAATGTTAATGTCTCTGCATCAGTACTCCCTGCATGCTAAAATAGGTTTGGAAATGCTTGAAAGGTTAAAGCTTTTGCAAATTATGAAACCAGACCATTTTGGAGCTATAAATCCTGCTCATCTGGGATAGTCGTTCTGGTGTAAAACTTCATGTTTTCTTGAGACACTGAGCTGAATATTTATGCTTAGCACATCAAACACAAGGAAGGCACAGAGGTTCACTTGTCTGCAAGTGGGTATTTAAGAGTTTACTGTTGATAATTAAATCTAGAAATTATAATTAGTCACTTACCCAAACAGGAGTGCCCTGTTTTTCCTCATTTACCTTTCCAGCACAGGACTGGTGTTACCTCGCTGGTTGCCCTGGAACAACGTCTTTGTAAAGCCAACTTTGGTCATTTATGATTGAATTGTGCCCTCATGGCCCCTTTTCTCTCCTAGCACAGAAACTGCCTCAGATAGGTTCACTTTCTGGTACAGGAGCTGATAAACCAAACCAGGAGACTTTGGAAAGCACCTGCCAACAGCCAGTGCTTTGGCCAAAGCCCCCAGACCTCAAGGGCAAGGCTGATCCACCAGCAGAGGATGGCTCATGGTAGCACAGACACCACGTTTGGAGCTGGGGTTGGTTTGTCCTCAGGTGATGTGCCAGAGACCTCGCTACCACTCACCCCGAGGTGGTAGAGGGAGATGAACGCGCCTGGTCCAGAGGAAAGTCAGGCTGCGGAGGGGGAGCACAGACCGGCGAGGTGCCCAGCGCCCCTGCCACGCAGCTCGGCCCATGGTACAAACCCGGTCCCCTCTGCCATCTGCATCTCCCCAGCTCCAGCTCCCACCCATCCATCTCCCAACGCCTCCGTCCATGCTCTGCCGCGTCTCAGGCAATGTTCCATACACGTACATCCCTTTACCACGGCGGCGCAGACCAGCGCCGGTCACTCCAGCCCAACGTGTCCCAAAGCAATGGCAATGTGACAAATAAGCTGCTGTCCCGACCTCCCCCCTGCTGTCTGAAATGCAATCCCACGTAGCCTGTGCCTCACTGTGTCTGTTTTCCTTTTCCGGGTTATGTCAACACCTTAACGCTCACAAAAACAATTCTGTAAAATCCTTCTGCTTTCACCAAATGCAGTTTAGTGTGTTTTTCATTTCTTCTTAAATAAACACCTTACCCATATAGTGAAATAAAATCCAGAGAGAGAAAAAAAGAAGAAAAGCAAAAACAAAAACCCCAACAACCCAGCCTGTCCGCAGACACCTCCAACAACCAACAACTATTTGTGGTTCTTGTGACTCTGGTAAGTCAGAGCAGAATGTATAGATTTATCGATTTCGTTGTTGCAGGAGGATTTGTAAACATTTTCTTGGCTCAGAGCAGGCTTTTCATGTCTCTCTTGGTCTTAGCGTTGCTTTCCAGAACAGAAACAAAATAATTCAAGCCTTGGTTTGGGAAGTTTAACCTGTTATGTCCCACCCTGGGCCTTCTGCCACTGCTGGTGTCTGACTCAGGGGTTTTGGAGGGCGCAACAGCCCGTCTCTCCCTGCGGTGCCTTTCGTGTCCTGCCTCTCCCTCGCCTTACCAGAACATGAGCAGAATGCACGCACATAAAAGTATCTGAACGACGAGAAAGTCACACCTACATCTCACCCTAAAAACAAACGCCTCCTTTCAAAATTGCGTTCACCCGCCCGCAGAATAAGTTCTGCTGTTTCTCATTTTCTGCCCTCATTTCTCTTTCACCTACACGGCACAGCTCAGCAGCCGCTGACAGCACATCTTACTGTCATCCTGGCAGCTAACACCGAACAGCAATGGGGCACACAGAGAATGACGCCAGAAAACATAAAAGAACATTTAATTCACAAAGGAATGCTTAGTGCCACCACCAGCGATGCAGTCAGTGTTCTACTGAAGAACACCAGAAACGAAGAAGGGAACAGAAACGGTCTGTAGCATCTCACCAGGGATCACTGCTTCCCAACTGGGTCTCCTAAACACACCATGGCACGGAGCCGCTGCACCAGCTGCAGCAATCCAGATGCAAAAGGCTTGCCTTGAGCCCATTTCTGAGCTAGGCCATAAGGGATGGGGAAGTTGTTCTCAAACCATGCGTCTAGGAGCATCTTTACATGAGAAGTGCTCCAGCACTTTACCCCAGACAAAACCGATCAAAGACGTTGCTGCCACAGGCAGCTTTTCTTCATTTGCAGCAGAAGCAAATAATAGTCTTGCACCGCTCCTCACTCCTGCTCTGCAAACCTGGACTGACTGCTTTCACATCAACAGAATCCAGTCTTGTCACACCAAGGTGGAGAACGAACACACACAATGGCTCTGAACAAGGTCAATTCCTCCTCGCTGTGTAAGATGAATGGAGAAACGCTTTCTCCGGAGGAAGGGGAAGGTTTGGCTGTGGGGGAAACCCAAACACCTGAGCCGCCGCGGATCCCTGCTCAGCAGGAGCTGTCAGACTGCCTCCACCTCCCTGCCACGGCGAGCATCCCAACATCGCTAAGAATAGAAACCAATGGGTAGGTTTTATACAAATAACAGCTGGGATAACACGTGGTTTAGATACAGGATTTTAGGTCTTCTGGAGGAGAGGAAATGGATTGAAAGGAACCTGTCTCCCCACAGGTAGGGTACCCTTGCAAAGCTGGGCCTCTTCTCCCGTCTTATTTAACTTTACAGTGTCCATAGCAGGCGTCTCCTATCACCTAGGCAAAGCACAATCTCTGTCTCCTTACCATCCCTGTGCAGTAGGCACGAAGGGTTGCATTTTTTGCTTTTGTGCGCATTTATATGAGTTAAACAATTCATTGATTAAATTATTGTCAGTTTAGACCAATCTTTCCTGAATCGAGATGCTGTTTTATGTAAATGATTTGTGCATGATGAAATGTGAGAAGCAGGCTCACCATCACACCAACAGTATCCGCAGCTCTTGGTCCCCAAGGAGCCGGTTCTCCATTCCTGTCACGCCATGGCTCCAGCGAGGGAATCCCCCAGCTCTCGCATTGCGGAGTGGCGGAGTCTCATCCTTCCTCCTGTGCCAAGTGCAGTATCCGCAAACTGCCCAGCCTGCCCGCCTAGCATTTCCGTACTTCTTGTTGCTAGTTTAATCAGAAGCAGGAGTTGAGCGCAGGGGGGTGACGTGGCAGCACGGGGCTGATGTGGACCGCGGAGCTTCATGGGTGCACCCCGGCTCTGCACGCAGTGGTACCCCCTCACGTCGGCCCCGCTTGCCCCCCCGAGTAACAGTAAACAGCAGGAGCCGCCCCGCTCCTTCCCATCAGGGCAATCGGTTTGCGATCGGAGGGAAGGGGCAGGTCTGTCCCTGGTGAGCCCCCCCCCAGTTAGCTTACACCAGCGGTGATGATGGGGGTGACCTCATGGCTCAGCTTCTGCTGGTGGCACCTGCAGCGGGGAGAGAGCCTCGCATCCGACGGGCCGTCAGAGGACTGGTCCTGCATTCCGCTCGCCCTACGGAGACGTCTGGCTCCACAAACAGCTGTTAAAAAGCAACCAAAGAAAAGGAAAAAAAACTAGAGAAAATAAAAAATAAAACAAACACTGTATGGGAGCACAGGAGAAAAAAGTACTGCTGTGACCTAAGGTCAGGGAGGCTTAATTGTACCTATTAACACAAAGACATAACCTTTGCCTCTTCCCTTCTCCTCTCTAGCTGTGTCTGAACACCAGAAGTTTTTCTTCATGTAATGTTCTGTCCACCATCTGTGTCTCTCATTCCGCAGCTCCATCTTCTGAACGGTCTCCAGAAGCTGTGACAGCCTGAAGGACGATCTTTTTTGCCTGAGCTTAGATACGCATTGCCAGGGCGGTCTCTGGATCCACCCATTTCCCTCTCTGTCCTCCTACAGAGGATGCCAGGAGGATAAAGACATATCTGGTTGCTTTTGACCTTGCCAGAAGTGCAGCAGTGTGTGTGGTCCTTCATCCCAAATTCTGAGCCTTTCTTCATATCTGACTCTGGCAACAGTTTCACTGACATGAGTCTCATGGGACAGACCCAGGTGCTCACTCAGCAAGCTCTTCCCAGGGCGGAGGGCAGCAGAGGAGGCCCATCTTCCACCCGGCAAAATTCCCCGCTCACCCCTCACAGCACCCTGCACAGCCAGCAGATGAGGGGTTCCTTCGCCCACAGCATCAGGAACAGCAGACTCAGCTCTGGAATTCTACCCATCCTTCCCACCCCTGGTCCTCTCTCCATCTCTCTGCACACCCCGCGTGGTCGCACAGCCACCCCTGGGTTGGTCTGGTGGGGCAGGATGGTGGCAACCACCACAGTTCAAGGGGCCAGATGAAGCCCAGCGCAGAGCAGTGGGGCTGCAGGACACGGCATCGCTGCGGAGCGACGGGGTGTGCTGGGGGGCTGCCGGGGGAGTAGGGTGGAGAGAAACCATGGCTGCAGGGGAGGTGTTTTGATGGGAGGCAGCCAGCAGCAGTGCTGGTATGAATCACCGCCAATTACCAGGATATCTAAAATTACATGAAACATGTTCAGTCTGAAGAATTACAAGCTAAGTACCAGGCAGTTTCCTCCCTGGTTCTAACAAGCTACAAACATGAGCTGATTTGGTTTTACCCATTCCAGGCAAAAAATATTTGATTGCTCTGCCTGGCTTGTCACAGCAAAAGCTTTGCCAGGCTGCAGCCACTGGCCCGGGGACAGGAGGGATGTGCCACACGGCTCTTCCTCTGCCATTGCTCTGTTTCTTTGGGCTCTCGTGATTGTCAATGTGGGTCATGTCAATCCCCAGCACAAATCCAGACTGGGCAGAGAAAGGACTAAGATCAGCCCTGAGGAGAAGGACTTGGAGATGTTGTTGGATGAGAAGCTCAACATGAGCCAGCAACATGTGCTGGCAGCCCAGAAACCCCCTGCAGCCTGGGCTGCATCCCCAGCAGCGTGGGCAGCAGGGCGAGGGGGGGATTCTGCCCCTCTGCTCCGCTCGGGGGAGACCCCCCCTGCAGTGCTGCCTCCAGCTCTNTTTACAATATACTTTCTTGTTAGACCCAGCTAGGTTTACTACTACATCTATATAGGGATAATTATATGACTAAAACTTAACAAATCAACATCTTTAATGAAGGAAATGAGGAGTCTTCATGAATTTCAAAACAAATTATTAGATTTTCTGGCATCTGTAAGTGTTTCCACTCCTTTACTGGAAAGGTTTGAGGAATGGATTTAAAAAAAAAAAAAATACTCGTAGAAACCACACAGAAGTATGCAAAACAGCAAATGGAGCCAGAATATTCCAGGGGCTGGAGGCACCCTTAGGGCATCCCTGTCCGCATCCGCAGGCACTTGGGGGTAAAAGATTTCTTTATAGTCCTTGTACTATAGATTCAAAAATGCAAAACTCACCAAAAAGATTATCTGAGGAAAAAAAGAACCTGTTTAGTAGAAGTGCGCCATTCGGTCAAGGAGCAAAACCACAATCATTTAATATGCAAAATCAATTAAACCATGGAAATAGCAAAGCTCATGAATGCAATGTTGTTAAAAAGTGTTTTCACATACTATGTGAAGTAGCTGTAAAAGCAGATTGTGAGTTTTCAGAAACATTGTTGTCAGCAGATGAAATCTCAGCCAGTTGTGGGCAACAGCCAAGAAGTAGGAGCATTACCACTATCAACCCTAATTCAGGAAAACATTCTTGAAGAAATTGCTCCAGCCAAATGTGTGTAGCATTTGGCTCCAATTTAAATCTCACCTAAACCAATATGTTGCAGGCAAGGCAGGATGGAATTTGAGATCTTTGGGCTTAAACCTACTAGGATTAATTTGTCTCTGTAGCTCTGTAGTGGGATGGTGTTCAGTGAGGGGTTCGTGTACCTGTTGGGGCCCAGTTGGCCTCTCCCAAGGACCAGATGAGGGCTTCTGCCCCAGTGGGTCCTTCCAGCCTGATGGAGTGTTTCGCTCTCAAAAGCTTCCGTGCCACTGGAGTCCTCCAGCCTAGTTACATGCATGGCGCACCATAGGAAATGGCTCAGGCTCTGAAACGGCACACGCTCTCAAATGGCTCGTTCTGGCTTTCAGCTCAAGCTATGGCTTTGAGAACTTCCAGCAGCTTTCATATCTTCAGGGCAAATTTCGATTTTTCATGCTTTGTTATGGAGATTGCCACATTGCAGAGCAATTAAAAATTAAACATCAGTGTCACGGCAAAGATGAAAATACAGTTTCTGTCTCAGGGACAGACAGTATTTCCCCACCATTCCAAGATGCTTTGCAATACCTGGCTCCTTCCTGGGAAGACAGGCTTTTGCTTCGGTGTCCCGGACAGCGGGGCTGTGGGCTCCTCTCTGTCCGGATAATCCCATCCACACGCTCAGGCTGAGGGTGCTCCCCTCATCCCACCGAGGGCTGCGAACCGCAAGCAGCAGGGGCTCGCTGAAAAACACGCGGTGCTGGAGGCATCCAGCACCTTCGCTCCAAGAGGCCCCGTTCAAAGGCGCCGAATAGAGTGACACCTACCACGAGCTCAGAGACAAGGACATGAACGGGGAGATGCCCCATCCCTGGAGGGGTTCAAGGCCAGGTTGGACGGGGCTCTGAGCCACCTGGTCTGGTGGGAGGTGTCCCTGCCCAGGGCAGGGGGTTGACTAGATGGCCTTTAAAGGTCCCTTCCAACCCAAACCATTGTGTGATTTATGAATTGCACATTTCCTACCTAGAGTATGTCAGCCCTCATAACTGGCTACATCCCACCCTCTCTCCATATCTCGCAGCTGCCAGCCTTCCTTCATCTTACTTTCAGATGGCAGCATTTCAGCGAAGATGAATACACACAGCTATTAACATGTTTATGTGGCCAAGGCAAATATTACAAAAGGCAGTAAGAGCACAGTACGGCGCAAAACTATTAGTGACGATTCATACCAGTAATTGCGTAGGAGAGTCACACACACACCTGGAAACCAGAAAACTTTAAAACTTCACCTCCAAGAAAAACATGGTTTTGTGATGTCAGTCTTCCGTACCTTGTTCTGCCTACCATTTTTTAAAGAAGTTGATTTAAAAATACTCGTACCTCAAAAGAACTTAAAAACAAGGGCAGGAAACAGATTCTGAAGTGTTAATACGTAGGAAGTTCTTTGTGACATAGAATTATTAATTTGTGCAATGACTGCATAATTAATACTTGGTCTCATCTCATTCTCTTTTAAATGTATTCCCACATTGCATAGAAGTTGTTGGCTAATGAATTAAACAGTTTGATGTTGATGAATCACAATTTTGCCTATCAATATTAAAATATTGCCAGAGGTACGTTTTTCAGTTTGGGTCATGAAAGTCTAAATTATAACACTGTCAAAAAAGTAGACACCATGTTTTCCCAAGCCTCAGTGCTAAATCAGAAGAGCCCAAGTTTTGTTTTCAGATTTGAGGTTTTTTGGACTATTTTTATTTTCTTTCTTCCATTCAAGCAATGACATGAACATAAGGTATCTTGCAAAACTTCAGACTTATCAATAATAGCATCTGAAATGGAGAAATGCGATTACTCGGGAAACCTCAAGTCAAAACTAGTTTGTTCCTTGGACTATGATTAATGTGGTAAGTGGTAGCAGATGGTGAATGCTTTGAGAAGCCTCTGCTCTCAAAAGAAGTGTTAATTACTTTCAAAGCTGCAGTAAAAGGATAACAGAGGAAGAACAGGTCCCAGCCCGGCATTAAGGGACACAGGAATGAAAGGGACCTCGGCAAGGGACCCCGTGGGGACGGCTGCTCCCCCTGGCACTCAGCTCACAGATCAGGATCCCAGAGACCAGGGTCTCCGTGCTGGGCAGCGTATGGCATCGCACCATCCCCCCTGCTATCCACAGACCCAAAAGCCATCTCCTGCCTCCAGAGGAGGAGGTTAACTGCCAGGCTAAGAAAGTCAACGACCACTTTATGCTCTCTATCATAAAAGGCAGAAAACCCTGACCTAGTAAGAGGTAAGCCACGCATGTGTCCATGTTTTGTCATCCCGACGCCTTTCAGGCACGCCGGTGCCTATCATTTTTAGCAGCCGTACAGTCTCCTCTGACCTCCCCAGTGAACACGTGCTTCGCTGCCCGGCCAGGCTGGCGCTGCGGCGCTCCCCACGCAGCACGGCGGGCTTTGTGCCATCAGCAGTTTTCATCAAAGGGACCGTCAGAGGAGACTGTATGGCTGCTAAAAATGGTTTGAGAGGCAAAATACTTTGTCAAGAACTGAGCATTTCAGCAGGAGAAGGTAGAATAGGTTACGCCCCTTCTGATACCCCAGAACCCAGCAGTAACACAGACCCAGCAGCACAAGTGTGTTTTCCCCTCACATTTGGGAACGCCACAGCCCCATCCCGTTCCTGGAGGTACAGCCATGGCTGACCCCCGCACAGCCCCCACCGGGCTGTCCACAGGAGACCGTGTCAGCTTCTGCTGGGGGGTAAAAGCCAAACCAGTGTGAAACGCCCCAGCATGCCAGCATGGGGGAGCAGAGCCCCCACTCCTCTGCGCCTGCCTGTCCCCCCCCGGCAGGGACCCCAGCCGCAGCCATCAGCACATCGCCACGCTCCGAATGACAGCAGCCCCGGCCACCTCAGCACCCGCCGTCTCTCTTCTTTATTGGCCAATAAATACATTTCTTGCACGCTTGCAAGTTGTATAAGCCTGCTTCCGCGCCCCTGTGAAGGGTAAAAACGCCCAAGTGAAACCCAGAGGAGGCGCAGGGCACGGGGCAGGGGACGACAGCCCCAGCTGGGGACAGACGGTCCAAGCTGCAGGGCTCGGGGTGACAAGATTGGGAGTGCAGCCTGCCGGGCTCCCACCCGGAGCCACGCATAGAACAGGGAGAGGCTGGAAAGGTCTGGCTGCAGGGGGGGGAGATCGACCCTGGGAGAGCTCGGCCAGGTGCGGGCTAAACCGGGAGATGGAGCAGTGCAATTAGCTAATGACAGCAGTGGCAAGGAAAAGGTGGTGTCCGTTTTGCTGAGCCTCACCACTGCGTCAGCAGCCGCTCTCAGCGCAGCCCTTGCTGAGGTGGCCGGAATTCAGCACGATCAGCTGGCCCAAAGCCAGGCAGGGCTTGTGGAGCAACGCCCCGTTTCATGGATTAAAGAAAAAAAAAAATTAAAAAAAATAAAAAAAAAGACAAGATTAAGGACATTGAAAGATCATCATCACTGCCTTTCTGAAGAAAGCTGACGTAGTATGTTGGATGGAGACTTCTCAGAGGTAGAAAATGAACAGTCCAAAAACGATCACAAGGTAAAGCAGATTTGAATCCCCAAAGCCATGAGAAATTGCTGTTTCATTATGGATTTCCTCCAGAGGGGAAAAAAGAAAAAAAAAAAGAAAAAAGTGACTGCATCATGAGGTACCACAAATAAAACACCAGCAATAAACCTAAACTCCCCGTAAGGCCCAGCAGCCCTCAGCATCGTCGAGCCTTGGTCGCGACCCCGGTTGTGGTCGCTGCCGGGGAGCACGGCTGCAGGGGCTGCTTTGCGAAGGGCAAACCAAGGGGATCTGCAAAGCAGAGAGGAACACGGCAGGATCTGATATTGATGACAAACGCAGATCTATCAGGTTGACAGCGCACAATCCACAGGGAATCGGGAGGGCTCTCTGCAACTATTTAATTTAAGACAGTAAGTGAAGACTGACTTGTGTTATTTTACAAGTAGAAAGAATAAGTCTCAAAAGCAAGTCAGATGAGAGATGTGCTGCTGCTGTAATTTCACTGCTCAAAAATGTCACATTGCAGAGAAGTCAGTTCTTCGAGAAACACCTACCAAGGTGAGCCTCGGAGCAAGTGCGAAAGTAGAGTGGTCGTTAACATACACTTAAGCTCTACACCACCGAGAAGGTAATACCTGAGGGCAATTGCACCAACAGCAATCTTGAAAAATGTGACTTCATCCCCACCAAATGTCAGTTAAAACTTGAACAGTCCCAACCGATAACTTTGGGGACCGTTGTGTTGGTCCGAAAGCTCTAACAGGAAAAGGTGCATTTGGGAAAAGGGTCAGCTCTTATGTTTCACAGACCTTGTTCTCTTTCTTCTGCGGTACAGTGAAAGCCAAACTCCCTGCTTGCCCAGCACAAACAGCGTCCAGCAGAGCTGAAGCCCTTCAGCACAGGCAGGAATGGTGGTGTCCAACCCGCTGTGATCTCCAGCCGTGCCCGAGGCTCGGCTGGATTCGCTGCTACCGAGAAATGAGAAAGCAGTCACCACCTCGGAGCACAGTGCGCATTTCCATGTGCTGATCTCTACAGCCCCCCTATGCAAGGAAACACCAAAGACGCTAAGGAAAAAAATCAAAGCCCGAAGGACATTTTGGCACTGTGTGCTGGCATTTGTGTTACAGCCCCCTCCCACCGCCTGGGGGGATTTTGGAGCAGGTCCTCACTACCGACAGGAGCTGTCTGGAGAGCTTCCCCAAGGGACCAGCAGACTGAAAAACCAGGAGCAAACATACACCAGTGCCACAGGCGGTGACTGCTTGTGCAAGCCTCCACCAAGGCTGCTGTTCCGCAGGGATATCAACTGAAGTCATGCTCTGACTCCTTCCCAGGGAAGATCCGTTTTGCTGTTGGAATCAGCGTATTGTGATGGGAAAGGTGCATCTCCTGGACAAATTGCTGCACGGTAGGAAGAAACAGTGGTGGCCTCATTATTCTAGAGATGTCTTGTAGTACAGGACACCCTTGCCAATAAAGTCAGCATATGCTGTTCCTCTAGCAGGGCAGGCACTTCACTAAAGCCCAGCTTTAAGATTTCTGGCCTCAGCAGAACTAAGACCCCAGACAGTGGGAGAGATGGTCTGGGGAAGGGACTCTCAGCAGCCGCTCTGTGATAACGTTGATTTACTTCAGCACACATGGCCAGCTACATGGTCCATGGCTGTTGCTGAGGGTCAGCACTACAAGAGCTGGTGGCTGGTAATACGATACGCACCATTTTCCTGACGCTGTGTCCCTCCAGCCACCAGGGATGGGATGGACCATTCCCAAAATCTGGCTGCAATGCAGCTTCCACCCCTTGACCCCCACAACCACCAGCGATGGGGGGCACAGACCCAGCCCGGGGTGGGCACGGCAGAGAGCAAACCGCCCGGGCTTTCATCCTTAGCACCTCTGAGGTCACCCACACCAAGAGCTGCGCGGTCAAGGCAGGGTCCCTGCTGCCGCTCTGCCAGCGCCGCGTCCCACGGCAGGTCCAGCCCTCCCTGCTCTTGCCAGGAAGGCTTCCTTTGCTGACTGACAACGAAGCTGCAATTTGTTATCAACAAACCGCTGCCCTGCCAACATCACTGGGCGCTGCGCTGGCGTTAGAGGTATCGAGTGCCCGATTCCCGCTGCAAACCCAGCTCTGCAGCAGAGACGTCTCAACAATAGAAATTAGAACGTCCGTGAGTGCTTAACCAGGCTAATGCCAGCAAACCCTTTTTAGAAGGATTAAGGATCTTTGAACTTACTCTACGGAGAATTTCAAGCTTTGAAATCTTACTCCTAAGGATATACTAATTCATATAGAACTTCATATAAATCTCACAGATTGATTTGGGAGCGAGTCTTCAATTTTTAGTTACTTCAGGAAATACCTTTCATTGAAGCTATTACCCACATACATGGTAGGGGCTAGATTCTTCAGCTACATTGAGGAAAACATTGTACTAAGTACTGACTGTGCTTGGGAAAAGACCATTTGTACCCCAAACTGCTCACCATCTCGGTACATCAGGTAGAAAACAATGTGACATTTCAGCTTGTATTTAATATGTTGACTGAAAAGATTATATATTAACTATTGCCTTCAAATATCTGACCTTGTTCAATAGCACTTTATGAAATAATTTTAATAAATAGAAACTTAATAACTGTGACCACGCATAGTCAGAAGTAGTTTTGTAACATGCAAAACTACCAGACCTGTCAGACGGCAGCCGTGAAGACGGGAACAGCGACACAGAGCTGAGCTGTTAAAGGCAGGGCTGGAGAAGTTTACAGAGAGGAATATAGGAACTCATTAGGGAACTTCAAGAGCATTGACATTATTGGGCGGTGATGTCTCCTGAGGAAGAAGGACCAACTGCCTACTATCACCACTCTTCCTGCGAGATCCTCCATCTTCTGAAGCACTGGGGACTCAGCTCTGGGAGCTCTCACTTGCTATCAGATACACTGCATCTACAGTTAACCCACTAGCTTAATTTATCTTACAAGAAAGTTTGCCAATCGTGAATGAGTAATGAATGAACAGTTTGTCCATTTCAGCCATCTTTCAAAGGGATTGTCAATAATAACGTTATTGATCACTAAACCCAAGGCAAGAGGGAAACAATAAAAAGTCACGATATGGATTCCTCTACTGCCATTCGAGTCCAACAGCTCTGAACCCCACTAAAATAAAGCCACCTCCTGTCTATACGCCACACTCGCTGCTCACCAGGATCCACGGGGAAATATCCCCTGATGGGGAGGAGGAGCAAAGTCCCCCTCATCCTCAGAGATGCATCTCCTACGAACCAACCCACCCACCAGCTCCCAGCTATCTAGAGAGACATCAAAGGCTTCAAGTGCCAGAGAACCAGCTATATCCCAGGGTGCCAGTCCTTGTTAATCACAGTCAGTCGTCAAGACCTGTGCCTTATGTCTAGGCTGATTTTGTCAGGTTTTAGCTTTCACTGACTGGCTTTTGCTAGACTTTACTTCTGCTAGATTAAAAGAGCTGTTAAAAGATGTTTATATTCCTCACTGCCAGCTCTGCAAACCTCTCCAAGGCTCTGACAATTGAGTCAAGTTTCTTCCCAGGGATAGGGGAAGCATGAGCTCCAAATAATAGACCTCATATGCTAAATTTAATCTTCAGTGACACCTGTGCAAACAAAATGCCTTCAAAGGCACTGCTAAAATATAATTGACCGGCCACGCAAGCAGAAACAACTGAGGATGCAGGAGGAGACGGCTCAGCTCAGCACTTGCACTCCACGGGGTCTGCAGCGGTGGTAAAAGAAGTGCAGACAGGTTTTATGTCACTTCGACATCAGGGAACTGCTCCCAGGAAAAGGATGTCTCTCTGAAAAGTGTCCTTTCAGCATGTTAGTGCCATCAAGAGGCGATCCACAGTGGACGAGGACATGGGGCCGGCCCTGCCCACCTGCACGCGAGCGCTGGGTGCCCCTGGGACGGTGCGGCAGCCGTGACCCCTGCAGAAGGCGAGGGGACAGGGTGCAGGACAGTGCATGCTGTCCTGCCAAGGCAATTTGCCAGAGCCCTCACATCCATTTGGCCCAGCACAGCCAGCAGACAAACCACACCGGTCCCCACACCGTGCATCCACTGGGGCGCTGGGAGGAGAGTGCCCACCCCAGCAGACCCAGCTTCTCTCCGAGACTGTGGCTTCCAGGTACTCATGAGAAAAGCGCAGTGTAGCCAATTATTTTGTGTTTGTGCCTCTGTGAAATGCTCTGTTCAATTGACAAATTGAACAGAAAAACAAGCGAGGCACTTCCCTCCTTCCCCGTGCCTTTGAGTGCTGGCTTGCTCTGTGCACCGAGCTCTCCTCCAGCAGGGAGAGGAGATCCTTTGAACAGGGAGTGAAGTGTTACCCGTACCTAGAAGAAATCTTAATTGGATATAAGAAAAGATTTTGTATATTCAGTGTAAAGGAGCCTAAGACACTTAAAAAAGGATCAAACAAATCCTCTGAAGTGGGCCAGTATCATTTGATCAGCACTTGGTGTCTTCAAATTGAGATTTTTTTTTTTTTCCCTTTAGTTTGAGAAGGAGATGCTCTAGTTAAACCACAGGTTCGGAGCCTGTTGTGCCACTTACACGAGTGGGAGTATATTATCCCCACCGCAGGGGTCATTAGCCTCATACGTGAGCCCTATCGGCACAAAGCACCGATTCACGTGGTTCAGAGCCCAAAGCAGGGGACGTACCACGGCCTGGGAGTGAGGGAGAGGCTGCTTCGCCAGGCGCAGGACCCGGGAAAAGGGGCAGTGCTCCCTCCCTTCCCTTACACTTTTTGCCACCTGGACCAGGGAGCCGCAGGTCAGCTGTCGGGACAACCCACGGGTCCGCAGCTGGATGCAGCACAGGCACATCAGCCCTCCAGGCCCCCCGTGGTTCCAGAGAACCCCCTCCCCAGCCTGGGGGACACGGGCACAGCTCTTGGGCTGAGCACTGAGCATTGAACATCAGACACCGCTGCCAAGGAGGGAGGACGTTTACTCCAGCATCCCCAGTTCCGCCTGTGACTTGCTGTGGCAGGATCCACCCCTTGCCACATCTTGTTGCGTGGCGCCCTGTCCCCTTGCAGCACCCAGGGCTTGCCGAGGTGGCAGGAGGCACCCAGCCCCCAGCAGTAATGGAGATGCCTCTTTCCAAAGCAACTTGTTCACCAAGGGCAAAGCAGGCGCTCCTGCAGACACTGACGAGCTTCATGGCAAAGCCACTTCTCTAAAGGAGCCAGAGCTCTGTCCGAGCGCTCTGCTCCTGGCTCAGCTTTGCCTCAGCAGGGGTGGTTTCCTTTGAGAAGGCTTAAGCTCTGACCACCATTGCTGGTTACCAGGCTCAAAAAGCCCAGCAGAGCCAGAAATCATCAGCCCAGGAACCAGAAAGCCCCCCTGCAAGTTTTGCCCTTGTGAGGGTATCTGCCCCACACCCTTACCAAGGGATGGGCCACCTCTCCCTGCCTGACCCGCGGCACAGGCGTGCCCCGGAGCACATCGGCTGCCCAGGAGCACCCAAGGGTGGCCAGAGAGGTCCTGAGCTGCTCCCTGAGCGCAGGGTCCCGCACTGACACCAGGAGCGCCGTCACGGCACGTGGGACACCACAGGACCACCCAGCCCAGGGGAATCCCACCCACCCTGCCTGCAGCAAGGGGAGCCAACTGGTCCTCCAAGGTCAGCCAAAGAGCAGCAGAAATAGTGACATACTAGAGTAGAACTGAGGATGTTCAAGCCTGTAGGACAGAAACCTGGCACTGCCAGAGAATGAGCCCCTGACAATTCCCTTCTCGTAGCAATGAGCGCCAGTGAGCTGCACTTAGAGAAGAAGCATGTCTCTGCTTACGCAGAAGTAACTGCGCTAACTGACCTAAAGGTAATTATCGGTAGACACTCTCTCTTCTGGTCACTGACAGTAGATACCACAGAAAAATTCATTGAGACCTACCTTCCTGCCCACATACACTTCCCACCCGCACACACAGAAGCAGCCTTACCTTACAGAGCTCCGATTATTTATTTTTTTTCATATATGCTGAGCTTGCAGCCTGGCAGCTCAGCAGAGGATTTGCTTCACAAATGCCCTGATCTCTCTGAGGAGCCAGGCCCAGAGACCAGCTCCAGCCTCAGAGATCAGCTTTCTAGACGGCTGGAGAACAAGCAGGTATTTATAAATTCCTATACAAGCATTATTTTGGAATTAGTAAGCCTTGCTACTATCTCCTGACTTACCTTGTACAGGAATGCAAGCAAGACCTGAAAAACCAATGGGAGGGGTAAGGGGGGAGGAAAGCAGCTGGATGCAGTTTTATAGAAGGTCTTTGTGGGTGGTAATGGCTGGTTTATCTCACCTGTGAACAGCCTGGCCCCCATGTGCCTCTCCTTAGCAGCTGAGAGGGCATTTACAGGGTCCTGGAAGCCCTGTGTGTGTCTGAGGGCAGCTTTGGGTGACGCTGGCCCTTCTGGAGGGTGTGTTCCCCAAGGAGGATGCTCTCACAAGGCATCAGCCCCGCACTGCTGAGCCCGGGGCAGGATGGTGTCCCGGAATCGATGTACTTGTGGTCTGAGGAGCTCAGAGGTCTGCTGCACAATCCTGACTTTGCAAGAACATGTTTTTGGTGTTGCAGCTGGTGTTGCTGCACCACGTCCCTATCCCCATCCTCACAGTGGCACCAAGCAGCCAGTGACTGGCCATCACCCATCCGGAGGAGCTGCTGGTAGGGCCAGAGCTCTGTGACAGGTCCTGGGGCAGAGCTGGCACAGTCACTGCGGGGCTGTTCATGGGCGGGCGGGATGCGGCCATCACCCCCAGTAGGGGCACACCGACCCCCCTGGTGCTGGGCCAGCTGCCCAGGGCTCGCAGGGACCTTCGCAATGGGAGGAACCAGGCTCAGCAGAGACTTCCTTCCCTGCCTGCGCAATGCCCTGTGCCAAGATCCCAATAAATGAGTTAATTTTTAAGAAACTCTGGTTTGTGTGTCTGTGGAACACGGCTGATATGCTGTGCCATTATGGTAACCGTTTCATCTGGAGGCTTTTCCAAGAAAGGGAGAAAGGAAACTGCTTTTCTGTATGTACACTTTAAACGCAAGCTGCAACTTCAGACCAGCACTCTGGGGTCTCCTCTGCTGAAACGTTTACATAAAAAGCCATCCAACACCAGACTTTCTCCGAGAACGCATTCACCGAGGAGAGTGCCTCATTTAAGTACCAGTTGGAGACCAGATTCCTGTGTACAGATAAACTGAGCTCAGAGGGTACTGCTTTATAACGGCACTGCATTAGGCACAGGTGATTTTCTTCTCTTTCCTTTTTTTTTTTTTTTTTTTAATGGGCAGTCTGGCATGCTATCTCTTTCTAATAATCTGAAAAACAAAGAAATTGAGCCTTTCCTTCACTTACAGGAATGCTGAAGTCACCGTTTTCCCAACGTTACTCTGGTGTGAACCTACCAAATGGCCTCAGCATCGAGGCATAGGGCTGGTCTTGCCAGAAATGGGCAGATAGATTTTCAGTGGCTGTGGTTTGTTATTCTTCCACCTGTGCTTTAGCTAGTACACTTCTGAAAATTAGCTAAATTTCTTTTAAATTATCACTGAAAATAAATTATTTTTGCCTGGTGTATTTTCCGCGTGCCCGGAGGCACCCACAGGGCAGAGTCTCTATCGTGGACTTTAACAGTGACTGTTTCCAAGCCCCCCCCAAGGCCCCTCCAGCACCCGCCGGGGTTTCTTTCCCCACAGAGCCCAGAGTCCCCGCACTGCAGAAGCGGAGGACAGGCGCAGAGCGGCTGCGTCCCATCGGCCTTGTCCTCAGGAATGCTCTCGGGGGGGGGATGCAGCTCCCCATCCCCACGGCTGGGTCTTGGCGTAGCCAGAGCGCTGCATTTTCCAGCCCTTTATTTTACCCCCTGTCTGCGCACCGAATACTCGCTCCACACGCAGTCCCCCGGCAGCCCCCGCAGCGGGGCTGAGGGCGCACAGTTCCCACGGGATGCACCACAAATTGATTAATTCTCACATTTCTTAGGACCAGAACCTGGCTGTTTCCCAGATCCCACCACGTTTGACTCACTGTGCCATCTCTTACGCTCTTGACAGATCCCAACGGCACAGATCCATATGTCAAACAGTTTGGTGCAGCCTGATCACAGGTTTTACATCAATATATGTGAAAAGTTTTAAAGGATTTGCAAAACATCAGTTTGGTGACTGTGTCTGTTCCTTACACGTACTCTGCTTTGCATCTGTTTTCTTATCAAAAACCTTCAACAAAAACAGGGTGAAAGAAAACCCTCAGATGACAAGATGACTTGCCTAAGCTCAGTCTTTACATAAGTTAACATAAATCAGATAGTGAGAATGATTATTCATACCCTTAAAATATGCTGTATTTTAAACCCTTTCTTCACTGAAATGCCAGCAAGAAAAAAAAAAAGCCATTTCAAAGAGATATGCCCCCAGTAGGAAGTACGGCTGTGCACCGACCCCTGCAAATCTGTTTCCTATGTTTATGTATTCCATGTGTGTATATAAGCATGTAAGTGATTCCTTTCACACGTTTACAAAATAATCCTAGTGAATGGATTGTAAATTACGAACCAAAGCTGCTGTGGACGGAAGGTCACTGCCCCTTGAAAGGCTGCCGGCGCCCGGTCCCATCCTGCCCCGCTTCAGCTGCAGCAGCCCAAAACATCAACCCAGCGATTAGGAAATACAGAGGGACTTTTCTACCTAGCGAAGTTCAGAAGACAAGCCCCACTCCAGACAGGTGACACAGTGATGCTAATTATTGCCCTACATTAGCAGAAACAAAGGAGGAATGCCAAGGTATTAAACCCAGGACCCTGCAATAAGAATTTCTGGCAGGTTATCGCCATGGAATGGTCACTCCCTGTCTAAAATTCTCCGTCTTCTGTTCAAATAACAGCAGAGAGTTGTCTCTATAATGAATTCAAGGACAATTAGCTGGAATCACCCAGTGAAACCTAAGATACCTCAGAGGAAGTGTTATGGCTTGCCATAAAAATATATACACTTCATTTATTATACTCAAAATCTTGTTACGGGCAAAAGGGAGTGCACACCTGAGGTGCCAGGAATTTATCGCTAGTCTAATTAACGTTTTACCAGCCTACTCAAAACATGAGAAGCACTTATTATTAGTCCAGTTACGACAGCACTAACACATTCCAAATTACCTAACCGTTATTTAAAAATTCATTAAAAATACAGCTAGAACCTTTCTAGGTAAATTCCCCGGTGTTTCTGCGAGGGGAGCTCCCGGCCCCGTGGCTCTGCTCCCCCGGGGACCCACCAGGACCCAGCGCTGCTGGCACCCTCCTGCGATGTGCCCCTCCATATCACGCTTCCATTAATTACAGGGTCACAGACGGTTCACACCAACCAGCAGAGCTCCTCATTAGCCCTGGCAAGTAATGAACAGAAAGCAAGTTAAACTGCAGCCAAAACAAACTCAGGCAACAGGCACCCAGCCGCCGACGCCATCCCACACCGCGCCAGGCCGGCACAGGGCTGTGCAGCTCGGTACGGAGCCCACGGCATGTCTTTAGCGATGGCAAAATGAAAATTAATGAGATATTGGTTAGTTAATTTGGTGAGGAAATACATCGAGAAGAGCTGAGCCACTACAAAATTCTGAGGGCAGGAGGAGGCACCCCTTGGGCGATGCCGGAGGAAGCAGCCGCCCCGAGCCACCCGGTGCGGCCGCGCTGGCCACGGAGGAGCAGCAGGTGCCCGGGGTCCGTCTCATGGGACGTGACCCCAGCACGGGCAGCGTCTGGCGTAGGCTGGGGCAGAACGGGAGAGCGGGGAAACGCTGGCCAGGCAGCGTGCAGCCACCAGCCAGCATCCCTTCAGGCATTTATTCACCATTAACGTGTTCGGTGTTTAAAACAACCTGCCGGGTGTTGTCAGGTGAGTAAACAGGAGCTCAGCCAGCTTCTCACCCCAGCGCTTTGTGCTACAATGCTCTATCTTACATCTAAGCTAATTGTTGGACTAATTAAGAGTTTTCTTTGATTTGGAAATCATTTAAACACAATGTATTCATAGATTTGGCCCAACTATTTTGGCAGCATCATTTCAAAGAACACACTCCGTGCAACGCGGCTTGTTGCATCCCAAGCAAAGCCTTCAACGCCGCCCGGAGGAACCCGCTCGGGCTCGGCTCCGGCCACGAGCTCGGCCCGGGGCTGCCCGCAAACTCAGGCGGAGGGTGGAAATTTGAATTTTGTCTTTTAAGAAACTCGTGAAGTCTAGTACCGTTGATATCAAAGCAACTGGATGTAAATTTGATGTTCAGTATGTATTTTCTTGTTCAAAATAACTCCAAAGGGATGACTAAATTACTTTTCATTCCAGCTTGGGTATGTGACTTTCTCAAACATCACATGGATGCATTTGCCTGCCTCTGTTTTTTCTTCACCCCTTCAAGGTCGGGAAACATCTTTAGTCCAAGTTTACTCGCAAACAGCCAGGGATGCTGCATTTTTAGTATTTTACAACAAAATATCTGTAATAAACAGGTATTTGGTAATATACAAAATATACAAATATATAATAAACAGATATTTTGTAATAAACAGTCAAAGGTTTCTGAGCAGAACTAAAAGTAAAATATTACAGTACTCCATCAGGATCTGTTCCCAGCCCAGAATAACCTTTTGTTTGCCCCACGCGAGGTCTCAGACCAGTTGATGCCCCCAGTGACTGCCGCAGCCCAGCCGGGAGCAGCCAGGCGCTGCCGTGCGATGGTCCCGTAACGCTGGGCATGCGCCAGTTGCTCTGCCTGCGCCCACCCAGCCCAGTGCAGGGAAAATATGGCAACTTGCAGCACAGGTTTATTTCTTGGACTCAAATGCAACAGGGAAAAATGAGCCTGTGCAGAATAACAGGTCCAACCGTGCGGTGACCTTGCTTGTTCCCTTCGTTAGAAGTACGCTGGTACCTTCCCCAAAAATGATAAAGAGCAACCAGCCAAAAGTCTACACCTGGATTCGGGACATGTGATGGGACTGGAACCAAGTTGGGAGTGCGTCTAAGTCACCACATAATGCCTCACTGAGGCTGAGGTGGGTAAAGTGTTTAACATAACCAGGCAAGCGAATGGTATCTTCCTCCTAGTCCCAGCGGTTCGGTTTCGGCCGCTCTCTGCCCCGACACGTGCCCGCCTGCAGCTCCATCCTCCATCCTCAAGGGAAGATGCTCACCATGGTCCTGCTCTGGCCTGGGGTGCGCTGCTGAGGAACCTCCGTCCGCTGCCACCCTGGTCCCCACCTCCGGCTCCACAGAGGCGCCACGTGGCACTGAAAGCCCAGGTGACAAATTCAGCACACGGAGTTGTTTCGTCTCTCCCATCTATCGCCATCGCTGCCAAGTTGAAGCCCCACGAGTCTCGGCAGCCCCAGGCTGGGGCCCCGCACCATGGCAGGGATCCTCCTCCGCGACACCCGGTGAGACACTGCAGACTGCTCAGGCAACGGGGGTGCGACTGAGACACCCCCCCTTCACACCCTCCCACCTTCCGTCGCACACCGCCAGCCCATGGGATGTCCCTCAGTGCCCCGCCGTGCCCCATGGCATCCCGCTGCTCAGCATAGGCAAACGAAGCAGCACCCACACCCCAGTGGAAGAAAGATAATGAAGGTTTAATGTAAAAACATGCTACTGAAGTGTTGCAGATTCCTCGCCTCCTTTTTTTTTTTTCTCCTTTAAAGCATGAGTATGTGCTTGGAAACCGGAATGGAAACCTGGGTCAGAGATGGACTGGATTTTGCTATTTCACCATGCAAGGATGGAGTCTACCAGAAAAAACACCCTTCTTACTCTATCCCTAGTTCCTCCACATAAAAAAAATTACCAAAGTACAATCCTCTACAAACCTCCAATCAGCTCTGTTCAATTCTCTTTTATTTAAATGGCATTGATTTTTTTATTTTCTCAAGGAATCACAGGGATTTGGGTTTTCCAAAGGACCCCTCCATGCCACCCACCTGAGCTGCGTGTGCCAGGTAGACGAAGGCACCGACAGCCCCGATCCTGTGGCCGGGGGTGCCCAGGCAGGGCACTGTCTCTGCCGGTGCTGGACCGTGCTTCACAGGCTAGGGACAACGAGGCACTGGGGACTCTTCTTACCAGAGTGGCCAAGGGGAGGGAGGGGCTTGTGAAAACAGAAATCCTGGGCAACGTCATTGTGAAACCTGTTGAGCGAGGAAAAACCATCATGATTGAGCACCCACTTGGTATTCGCCGCTGTCTTCATGCACTAGGCTTCACGGCGGCCAGCGCTGCTCTGAATGGTAATAAATACTTTATCGTAAGTGACCGTTGTTTCATGCCACAAATACACTTTAAATAATGCAGAAGGAAAATGCCTGAAGAATTGCAAATGCCTTTTGATAAGATCCCCGCAAGAGCGTATTAAGGACACTTAATTCTGCTCCGCGGTTATTATTGACATCAGGGCCAAGCGGGATGATGGGCGGCAGCGGCAGTGAGCTCCTCCCCAGCAGCGTGGACACGGCAGCGGTGGGGGACAGGCGTCCTGGCGAGCGCAGGCAGTGGCACCTCGACACCCAGCACAGTAAAAGGGGAGCCTGCAGAGCCTGACGGGCCCAGGGCCGCTCTGCCGTGCCAGGGGAGACTGCCCCGGCAGTGGGATACACCCCACAGCCCAGGAGCATTCAGCCTGGAGAAGCCACACGACCTGGAAGCCAGAGTGGTCACCACAATTATTGTCACGGAGTTCAACAGCGGAGCATCGCAGGCACTCACCTTACTGTCAGCACAGTTTAATTTCATTTAAAAAGCGGCCCCAGCCTGCCCACCTCCTCTTACATCAGGAGCCAGAGGGACCTGCAGCCGAAGGAGAAGTCCCCCCCGGGGAGCAGAGACAAGCCTGTCCTGCAAGACCAGAGCCCTGTGGCCCATGTCCCCGCTGCTGTGCGGAGCCCTGGCAGCAGCCCTGTCACCCTGCCCATGCAACACAGCCCCCGTGGTGCTCCCTGCTCTGCGCCGGTGTCCTTGGGTCTGCAGCCTTGCTGTCTGGACCGTGGACATGCTGTCCGGGCTCAGCAGAGCCCCCTCGCCCTCATCTCCAAGGGCTGTGTTCACCAGCCACAGCAAAGCTCTCCCAGACACTAGTCCTTCCCTCCCCTCCTGAGCGGAGCCGGTGCCTCCTCATGTGCCCGCTCTCGCTCATGACAGTGCTGGGTTGGGGCGAGGGTCCTTCTCCTGGGGACAGGACGCAGCAGTGTCCATCTCCAGGCTGTGACTGCCCATCCCACACGGGGACAGACCCCTGCGCGCAGGCAGGGCAGCCAGCCGAGCATCCCGCCGGCACTGCAAACCCCGGCACCGCAAACCCCGGCCCTGTCAGAAGCTGGGAAGGCAAACCCCCGGCGAAGCCATCACCCCACGCAGGGGGCTGTGTTTGCCAGCCGGTCGGCACTCCAGGAACGCGGCGTCAACAAAACCCACACCTTCCTCCGGCACAAAAATACCTCTGCGTGGGCTGAGCCACACGAACGCTCCTTCCACGCCGGCATCCGCGCCAGCACGACGGGCAGGCGAGGCGTAAAAATAGTGCTGCCTCCCCGGGGCTGCGAGCTCGGCCTGCCGAGGGCTGCGTGTGCCAGGGGCTGATCCAGGAAGGGACACCGTCTCTCCAACCCCCAGCCCAGGTTTGTGGCGGCGGCACCAGCGCTCCCCGGGTGGCTCAGCTCTGCCTGGCATCGGTCAGCGCGGGTCATCTGGGTGGTGCGGAGACAAAGACTTAATGCCATGGTAGGAAACCAGTTAATCTCCGAGTTGCACCAGGTACTGGCTAAAAAAGCGAAACAGAATAGAAAGGGAGGACGTGGTTTCTGAAAGGCTTCAAAACTGGCATTTCATTTCTGTTCAGAGGCCGAACACGGAGCCTGCTTGGAACAATTCTGTGGTACAGCAGCACGGCAGTCAGAAGGAGCAAGGAAAAGATGAAGGAGAACCCTTTATCTAAACATGCACACACAACCCTCTGTGCACCTCCTGCAAGCCTCTGCTGTGCTGTCCTATTCTGCGTTGACCCGCACGGTGTTCGGACGATGCCCAAAGGCACCCAGACAGGCTCCTTGCCGGGAGGGTCTGATGGGTGTCCCTATACCCCGAGGGCAGCTCGGAGCTGCCGCCGGCCCCGGCATGGCTGGTCACCGGGGCAGGAGAGGTCCGGGGCAGCTCCTCTCCCAGGAGCCGAGGAGACGGGGCAAGTGGCCAGAGCCGTCCCTGCCACCTCCCCGGGGCTGCTCCTCCGGCCTCACCTTGCTGCCCAGCATGGCATTTATCGAGACACTGATCAGAGCGTGATACCGGTAACACTGAGAGGGAAATGCCCCTGACAAAGCCCTGGGCAGCGCTGGCTGCAAAATGCCGCACGAGCCTTTCCCCGGCCGAGGAGCGGGAGCAAGGGCCGGGCTCAGCTGCCGACTCACCTCCCCTGAAGGGCGAGAACAGCAGCGTTTGCTCTGCACCCGGCGAATGTTGAGCGGAGACACCATTTCATCAGCTCCATCTGCCACCACGCACCAGCAGCTTCTGCTGCTGTTTATTTAGAGGGGTGACAGTAAAAAATGTTTAGCAGCTGGATGGGTTTTCATGGAGCAAACGCAGAAAGAGCAGAACAAAGCGTGCGACTTGCCCAGGACCAGTGATTGAGATGCAGAGGTGCCAAAGCCCACTGCAGTCAAGGGCAGCCTGTGTCTGCCCAGCTCGGCAGATCCAGGGTTTGCTGCTGTGTAGGCAGAGGAGAGGAAATCTCAGGGTCAGTGTGTCTACATAGACCCCTTCAGCCTGAGCCCTGCAGCCCAAGCAGCAGCACACGGAGCAGGGGGTGGATCTGCATGGAGCCCCGACGCCTGCGGGCGTCAATTGCCCCAGCCTCAGACCTGCTCCGACGGCAGCAGGCGCAGCAGCTCCCACTCAGCCCCTGGAGCGCAGCCCCGGCACCGGGAGACGCTCCCACGGCAAAGTCCCAGTAAGAGCATGGCCGTCTGTCTGACAGGAAAGACAAGGGCTGCTGGAAAAAAATAAACAAGTAAGTAGGATCAAACACTGGCTTTCCCCAGCTTCCAGCAGCCGAGGGGCTCCCGGCGATGCCGAGCGTGCCGGCAGCTCCGCCTTGCGCCGTGCACCAACTGCCCTATCTGCGGGTGCGGGACCTTGGGCTCTGCCCAGGCTCGCCCGGGCTCTGCTCTCAAGGGAACTGTGGAAATAGGCTTTCACAGAGCCGGAGGGACGCGCACCGCCTCACGCTCCCTCCTCCCGGATCACACACCCCTCCCCACGCACCAGCGCTACTGACAGGGTTAAGTACAGGCAGCTCGTGCTAATGCTTTTGCAGTAATTAGCTGATAATCAGAAAAAGCATGCTGCTTGCCTGGGCTGCCCAGCTAAAGGTCGCGCTAGTTCTTGTAATATACAGATTTGTATTTTAGAGCTAAGCATGGAATAAATATACATATAACTTAATTTCAAAAGGTCACATGATTTTGTTACTCTGGGAAGACCAATTAACCTATAGCTGCACTCCTGTGGTAATTTTGAGCGTGAAGAGTCAATGGAAGCGGGTGAACATCCGGAGCTCTCCCACGGCAGGAGCGGAGCTGGCTGCGGCATCCCCGACCGCGCCGCTCCCTCCCCCTGCCCGGGCGCTTTGCTCCCACCCTTCACAGTGCCAGGGCGGCAGCACGCACGCTGCTTGCTTCTGCAGGGTTATTTCTCAGTGTTTCCATTTACCTGGTTCTCCCTTCAGTATCACAAAAACCAGAGCGTTTCCCTGTGTTCCCAGGCATTTAGGGATGAAGGCGGCAGGTTCAACCCCACAGCCGACCCGCACCAAACCAGAAGAAAAGTCCCCTCTCTTCACCAGCATCACGGTCTAGATCTTGTTTTAGCACCTACATTTCAGGTCCCTGACCAGTGAGGGCCAGAAAGAAACTGATGATCTGCCATTAACTACAGCAAGGGGAGCACAACCTCTGCCACCAGCTGCAGGCAGCGCTGAGCAGGAGGTCGCCTCTGAGACACCACCTATCCCACCATCCTCCTCCGGCACTCTTCAAGCCAGACTTCGCCTTAGGGACAGCACGCGCAGAGCTGGCATTGATCCCCACTCGCCCCAGCCGCAGCCCGGCAGCAGCAACGTGTTGCTCTGCTGCGCCATTAGGCAGCAGTTGTGCCTAATTGGGGACAGGCTGGGGAAGGGCACGGACCGCAGGCCCAGCACCGTTGGGACGGCAGGACGGGCATTCTCACCTCGGCGGGGCGGGAGCACACGGAGCCAGCGCGCCCGTGTCCCCCGGCAAAGCCAGAGCACCGTTAATAATGCTGCCTCCATTTCCAAATGAGAAACAGAAACACAGCTTCAGCTCTTCTATATTGCAGGGATTTTTTAAGTTCGGTTTATTGCAGCCTGTCAAAAACGTTACTTGCAATTTGTACCCTGCTGTATCACTTTGAAGCATAACCTGCATCTTCACACACAAGCTAAACTAGTTATTTCTTCATTTAATGTTACGGAGTAATAGGGAGAGAAAAGATACTTGTGCACCACATTTGTCCACTACATCAGCAAAAATATACAAATATATTTCAGCCGTGTTTAAAAAGCAGCACTGTTATCCCACATAGCTGCAGAGAACAGTTCATCCAGCACAAGCAACGGGAACTACAACGCAGCATCTTCTAAAATATCCATCTTCACAGTTGTGCTTTACAGCACAATGGTTCACCAGAGATGACTCTAACTGTGGTGTCAGCGATACTCACTATTTAACGACTTCAAAAGCTTGGCAGTGCCGCTGGCGAGGCTCCGCGGAGCGTCCCGGCACCCAGCTGGGAGCACCCAGGGGCTGTGGCCGCCCGGAGCCGTGGGTCCCCCAGGCGCCTGCCCTCGGTGCTTCGCTGAACATGCTCTGTGAGCTGCTGTGCGACGACCGTCAGGTCAACCTCAACTGCAGGTTAGATTTTATAGATCAGAAAGCTACAACTAATTTTTTTTTTTTCTTTCAAGACTGTTTTTAAATGTAATTACACAATAAATGTTCTTCTAAGTGTTTGCCTTCGACCTACCTGTTATTACTGGTTTCGGCCTGACAAAAATGCTAGACACACGTATTTGATGTTAAATTTTCTCTGGTTTTGGTGGACTGCACAACAAAACGTCCCTGTAGGGGAAGAAGCCTCTCCCATACTGAGATGGGAAAGGCAGCAGGTCTCAGAAGCCCGTCAGCAGACACCGCACACCTGAACAAGCCATGGGCAGCCATCCCCGGGGCCAAAACAGTCCCGAGGAGCAAGCCACGGCCTGCACTTGGGTTTTGCAGTTACAGTCAGATGCAGCCGATGTTGAGGCTACGAGAGAAGCAACCCAACGCAGGGGCTGGTCCCCAGGCCAGTGCCCGGAGATGTGCCGGCCTGGCCCTCCCACACCCCCAGGGAGCCCAGTGCCCACAGCCCCCGGCACTGCCACCCTCCGCCCTCCCAAACGCAAGAGCAGTAAGAGAGCAGAGAACGTGAACCAACAAAGACACATGAGAACAAGCCCTCACCCCCCTTCTCTTACAGCCAAGGAAACAAAAACTCATTGGGCTGAGCTCGCTCGTCCAGGGAGAGCGGCACACACCAGCAGTCCCGCCTTTGGAGAACTGAGTACCACCAGAAACGAAAGCCCGACAGCCTCAGAGTGTTTCACCAAACGGGAACTGCGCCCACCCAGCGCAGGCAGACGGAGCTGGGCTCTTCCACAGCTCAGGTTTTCTGTGAAGTACCTGAAACTGCCACTGCACAGAGCCAGGAGCCCCGATCCTGTGCCAGAAACCACACTGCCAGGGGACCTTCAGCTTCCCGCAATCCATTAACGCCCAAAAATCCCACCCAAAATTGTGAAATTCTGTACAGAAAACCCGAGCTATTGACAGCAGACTGGCTTTTGAACTCTCGCAACTTCAGCAAATCTCGCCACAGTGAAAGCTGGATTTCTAACTAACGTCGAGCTGACAGGTGGAACTTACCTTGACAATTAATTAAAATAATATAAAAAAGAATCAGCAAGGGAAAAGCAGCTCTGCTATGTGCATGAAAGCTTGAAATTGGAGCCATTGAATGAGGGTAATAACATGATATTAATGTGAAATGAAATCCTGAAAGCTGATACAGCCCGCGCAGCAAGAGTTTGGAGCTTGTTGGTTTAATAAGGGCTTCGGCAGCCGCACAGCCTGACGCGGGGCGTCAAAGGCAGCAGCCGCCGCTCAGCTCTGCTTGTAACTCACTCCCGAGTCACAGCTCCACTCTGCCCCGCTGTTTCACAGCCCTGAATGTCACCGGCTTCTCTGGGAAAGGTCAGCTCTCCTGTAACCCCACCGGGAAGGCACAGAGTCTGCAGTAAGTAGAGGTGGTGAGATTGTGGATTCAATTTCCACTAAACATTTTACTGAAAAGTAGTTTATTTTGGGCCCATCCTCTTCCAGAATTCGAACCCTGATTCCACTGCGCAGTTAAGAAAGGGAAGAGCACTATATGCTGCTGTTATAATCCACATAAAATCCAGGCTATGTGCAGCACCAGAAAGATCCCTGGTCACACCTGGTAAGAACAGGAGCGATGAGTCCAACTCCTGACCAAAATCAATGTTTTTTTTCCCCTCAAAGTCTCCACTTGGCATGGCATTCTTGTGCTCTGGAGGAAACACGGACCACTTACCCCCAGGGTCTATGGGGCCAGGCCAGCACCCAGTTTTCTGCCTATGCACAAGCCCCCGGGTGCCAGGCCCCACCGGTGAGGTTGGGGTCCCCATTGCTGACGCCGTGGGGTGGACCCTGGTGCCGCTATCAGCTCTGCAGCCCAGCTGCCGGCCATCAGAGGGGGGGCAGTAAGAGGGAACCTGAAGGGTGAAGCTCCCGGCTCAGCGCAGACTCTCCTCCCTGGGGTTGCCTTCACCTGGGGAGACGCTGGTGTCCCTGCTGGTGTGGGCAAACCACGGGCAGCCTGCTCAGCCATCTGCCCGGCCCGAGGGCCACCATCTGCACAGCACGGCAGAAGCCACTGGTGGGACCAGGCCCCCCGGGGGGAGCAGCCGGCCCGGGGGAGCCGCGTCCGGGCAGCTCCATCGCCTGCCCTTCGCACAGCCCACGTGAAGCCAGTCGTGCCGACAGCAAGGACTTACACTAACTGTGATTTGTTCTTCAGAAGTTATATTAAATTTGGTTGATTCACTGTGGTTTTCATAGAAGCTGTAACTAATATCTGTAAGCCATATGGGATCCGTGACGGGGAAGAAAAGATAAAAACAACAAAAAAAACCCCTTGGTCTTGTTTGGTAAGCAAGGCGTGACGGGGAGAGCCGCTGTCACGCTGGGCTGGAGCGTGGCCGGAGGGGCTGGTGCAGCCCCAGGCAGGTCCCCAGCTGTCCCCCCACCCCACGCGAGGGCTGACATGGCACAGGAGCGAGCGGCATGCGGTGCTGTGCCTGTTCCATGGCACTCCCGGCACACGGTGCTGGAGGAGCCCGCGCTGCCGTAACTCGCAGGGGAGGGGGTCTCTGGAGGCCCCGGGGCTTTCCCCGCAGCGGGCAGGGAGAGGGGCTCCCTCTCCATTTACAGCCTGTGTCCTCACCCAGCGCTCGGCATCGGCGCCAGATCCAGCCCGGGGTCCTGGGCAGGGGCAGCGGTGGCCGCAGCTGGGCTGGGGACGGTCACATCTCGCTGTGCTGGCTCCGCAGAGCCCCGCGCCGCAGACACAGTCACCCCTGCTGTCCCCTGCACTGTGCTGAGCCCGACCCCTCGTTACGCCGCAGGGTGCACACACCACGGCCGGCACGGGGCCCTTCCCAGTGCAGCAGCAGCACTGCACCCAGACTGGCACATCTGCTGCCGGGAAAACCCTCCGGATCAACCAACAGCCCACGCCGTCTAGTAAAACATTTATTTGTTCAGGTGAAATAAGCTACCATGTTTACAGTTTGTGAACTCACCACTGGCGACATTTAACATGACTTGGGACTGCAGCTGCTGCCACCAGATTTTTCATCATCATTTTTAGTTTCATAAAAACCTTGGACACCAGAAAAAAAGGTGTTTAGACTTAATGTGGCAGATGGGAGATGGGCAATCTGTGATCAGGGGAAGAAAGTTTGTCCAACGCAGCCAACCTCGACGGCCTCTCGGCTTCAGCTGCAGCTTCAAGTAAAGGTTTCGTTGGGGTGAGCACGGTGCGACACGTTAATCTTCGGTGAGTTGGAACCGTGTTCTTTTCTGCCGAGTAAGAACGTTGGTGGCAACAGTTTCGGGGAGAGGAGGAGGGCAGGCGTCCTGCGGATCGGCCCCAGCTTCTGTGCAAAGAGACAAAACAGATGGTGAGGGACAAAGAGTGGGACCTGGCCCTTCCCTGCAGCCCAAGCCGCCGTGCCGCAGGGCCAGTGGCACCAGGGGTGCTCGGCAGGGCCAGCCTGAGCACGGCACCGCGCTCACAGCCCCGGGAGCTGCACGGCGGTGCTGCTGCTTCTGCTGCTAAAGGGAAAACCAAATAACAAAATACCTCCCCAAAACCCCCAACGGAACCAGTACATCTCATTGCTCCAGAATCAGAGAATTTCCCAGTTTCTAGCTTGGCGTCTGCGCTCATGAGGCCAGGCTTCTCCCCGTGGCAGGGATTCCCACTCTTTGAGCAAGGTCAGAGGGTTGCACAGAACCGAAAGCACACGAACGGAGCAGGCACCAATCCAGCACCTGCCTTCGAGAGGTCTACACGCAAGAGGAAAAGCCACTGTAGAGACTGTGCAGATGTGTAACTGTCCTGCCCCGAGCTCCGGCATCGTTTCCATCAGTCCATGGCGTAGCAACAGCCGGTTTTCCGCAGGAGAGCCTGCAGTCCCACCGGCACGGCCACCCCGGCATGGCTTCACTTACCTTGGGGAATGCAACACTGCAGTCGTGGTATGTAAATACAAACTAGACGCCGTGACTTAAATTGATCCTTGGTCTGCTGGGGGTTACAGCTCCAGCTGCCAACAGCCTCACGCGTGAAGCCAGCGCCAGGGTCTGGCAGGGTCCCTGTGTCCCATGGGCTGGTGCTGCCCTCCGCCACCCTCCCGGGACACCAAGGGGGCCGGGGCCATGCCCTCACTGGTTGTTCTCCTTTCCCTCTCCCAGGGGAGAGTTTCCCTCTCCCCTGCAGAGACTGCACAGCTTGCACACAAAACACGGCGGGCGCCTCCAGAGCAGCGACCTGGCACTCCCATGGGGAACTGCAGTCCGGGGGAAACCAGCTCGGCACCAAGCTCGGCACACCGGCTTGGTCTCAACCCCCGGATTTATGACAGGAATGCTTTCTAAAGTTCAGTGCTTGGAATAACCTGAGGTGACACAGCTTGCTCCAGAACAACAAATCCAGGAGCTTGTTCTGTTCATTTTCAGACAAAGTTTCTGGCGTGGGGTCTCTCTGCAGCTGCCACGTGCCACGTTTGCTTTTTTCCCCTTTTAGTTTCCTTCCTTCCTTCCAAGCTATGCCTCCTTCTTTCTACAGCCGCAGCCTTCACGCCCGGCTCTTGTGAATAGATCAATTACATCATTAAAAGTCTACGTCAGCAAGACCAGTACGACTTGCCTTTTGTTGGGCTTGTATTACTGCTGCCAGGGTGTAGGTGCTTTAGCCCCCACTAACCTGTGCACTTCAGTTTTGCGGACGTCCGTACAGTTGTGAAAGCCAGACCCTGGCCGCATTCAGTGACAGTCAGTATGGAGTACGTGTATTCTAATTTACAGAGCTGATTTAATCTGACATTCAATGCCCGCTGCGATGCACCCGCCTGCACGGAAGGAAAGACAAGACTGCTGCCCGTGCCAGGAGAAGCCCTCGGCGGGTGCCCCGAGGGACGATGCAGCTCCGAGGGCGGGAGCGGCGGCGGGGGCTGCAGCGCCGCAGCAGGACCCGCAGAGGGACTGGAAGCCCCGGGCGGGCAGGTGCTGGGGCCGTTACTTATCCAGCACGGCCCCATCCGGCAACCAGGCTCTGGCAGTGGGTCTGGACACCCCGACACGCAGCAGGGCACCCAGAAACACATTTGCAAAGGGGAAATACGGGATATGTGTTTTCTGTATGCAGGACCCCAGTGACTGACATTTGCTTCTTTTAAACCAGAACCTGGACCAACGTTAAAATTACTACGTTACTAGGGGAAAGGCACCGAGTGATTTTGTGGCTGTTACTGCTGCTTTAGGAGAGCGAGAGCACACCCCTGGTTGCAGGCAGCACCTGGCCAGGGCAGTGAACGTTCTTGAGCCACTGCAACGCTGACGGATGTTGCCGCTCTGCGAGCGGTGCTGCTGAGACTCCCGTTCCTCTCCAGTCATAGCAAGAGAAGCGTCAGTAAGAGATAGCAGCCATGACCGTTCCTTCTTCTGGATGCATCAATTGCCGGGGGAAGGAGCGCGGTCCCTCTCTGTGCTGGGCGCCTGATGAGGCTCCGGGTGCGGTTTTGCAGTGGCGCAGGACGGGCTGCCCGGGCGCGTGGGGAGGGCTGTCGAACACACGGGAACACCCTGGCAGAAATAAAGCCACATTGGCAGCCAGAGCGCAGCAGTACCATGTATTGACTGTAAGGAACACACCCAGAACACAATCGGAAAGGCAGCACAGAAAACAACCGACACAACGAACCCGTCACCCAGCAAAGCCCCGCTCCTCCAGCCACACACTCTTCCTCCCAGCCCTCCTCACCGCAACGCCTGTGCTCTGGGAGAAGGATCAGGAAAAGGCGTGGGAGGAAGCATGCGCCAGCAATTTCCTAAGAGTAAACACATTTCCAAAGTAGTTTCTCCTCCTCTGGGGCTCGTGAAAGGAGACACCATCTAAGGCTAAAGCCTGGGTGAATCTGTTCCCAGGAAGCGCACATGGAGCAGCCCCGCAGGCGGGCAGTGCCCCGTGGGGCAGGTCGGCATCGCCTGGGACCCAGCCACGGCCACCCCGCACCCCCAGCACCCCCCGGACAGCACCCATCACCCCCAACCGGGAACGCTCTGCCGGGGTTTATTAAATCGTATTCTTGCTTCTGAAGCATCGGACCAATGCCCTACCGATGTCATTGTGGTCAAGGAACATCTCAGAACTTTTTCTGCCTCCAACTGTTGTCAGCCTCTGGTTTTGCAGAACAGAAAGGACAGAGAATTTCCTCCTTCATAAGGCTTTCCACGCTTTGACTGAATCAAGCCTGAATAAAACGACACGTCCCGCTGCCCCAGTTACTCCAGTGGAAACGGCAGGTTTCATGCCCAGTGGCTCCCCCCGGGACACTCGTCTGCCAAGGAGAGAAACCTGCACGAGACAAAGCCGCGGCCATCCAGGTCTAACCGTTCCTACACTATTAGCAGAGAATGAAACCAAACGCAGGGACATACGGTCCTTCTAAGCTGCTTATACAGACCGTGGACAGAACGCTCAGCTTCAGTGTTTAGAAAATGATTCCTTTGAGTAAAAGATTAACAATATAAAAATAAACCTCCCTAAACCACAAGAAGCTTTTAATATTCTAGCACTTTCACCAAACTTTAGACACATTTATGTCCAGTTTTAGACAACATATAAAGCATTTTCATTTGACGTTTTCAAAATGCAGGACTGAAGCCCGTAGCTCAGCAGCAAGCCCCTAACACCCCCCCCACAGCCCGGGTGCTGGCTGCAGGCACAGCTCCTCGCTTCTCCCACGCGTGACGCGGCCGGACCACCAGAACCTGGGCTAACACCTCCCGCCTCTGACGGCGCACCATCCGAATAGCCAGCTTCTGTGCGTACAGCCCCTCCAGAAGAACCTGGCCTACCACAGTAATCTAAGGAGAGAATTTTTTTATTATGAATTTTTTAACTTTTCCAGCAAGAGGCAGGTATTCTAATTTTGAGGCTTCGTTTCTTTTTTGGTCCCTGCATTTCCCAAGGGAAGTGAATGATTTTGTAAAAAAGAAAACAGCTGCTTCTTTTTATGTCCCTTACACCAGCCCACGCAGACTCTGTTTTCCCACGACAGGCAGCAAAGCCGCCGAGACCAACCCACGATGGCTGCGAGCAAGAGGGGTCACCGTGGAGGCCGGGACCGGGGCTGCCGGGAGATGGTCCCTGCTGGCAGACGTTCCCTGCCACCACGGCTCTTGGCCGGCCAGCGCCCTGGTCACAGACAGAGTGTCCTCAGGCATCTGCCTGGCTTACACTGCCCTCAGGAAGAGCACACAGGGCGTAAAATTTAACTATTCCATCACTGTAACAGCCGCAAAGCCTGCATCAAACCTATTATTTGGCGTCTGAGAATGCAGTAACGTTGCAGAGTTAAGCTGTCTCTAATTTAAACATGACGACCATACAAGTTTAATTAATATTACTTGTAGTCTTCTCTTTAGAATGAGCAGAGCAGCGGCAGCACATCTGCCACCCTCACGACGTTGGGTTTTCAATTGCTATCACCTATTGCCATATGTTCATGTCCTTACGCAGTGGCCTGAAACTATTCTACCCCTCAGGCCCTGCAATCAAACAACAGGCTGAAGATGAGACCATCCTCACGTCCCTTCACTGTGCACGGGGATTAACGAGAACTGGAACAAGCCATAGAGCTTACAGGAAATATGCCCCAAAACGTCTAGGAAAGAAGGAGATGACTGCCATCATCCCCACCATCACTATGAGCCACTCAGTGACCACGTACGGGTCTGCTGCAGCCCTGCCCCACAGTCCGGGGGTCGACCTGCCGCCCCTGCCCGGCTCTCTGCCCGCACCCCGAGGCCCCACGCTCTGCCGGCAGCGTGACCCGGCCCCATTTCCCTGCCCCGAAGGCATCCTGCAGGACGGCAGCAATGCCCCGCATTCCCCGCAGGCACCCACATTTCACCAGGTGCCAGGAAGGGGACAGCCGTCCCCACGCCGGCTGCCGGGACGGGGGCCAGCTCTGCCAGCCCAGCAGCGAACGGGCCCTGCCTGGGTTGGCAGACGCCTGCCCTCAGCGCTGGTGCCAGGCAGCAGCGTGTTTTACTGGCAAAACCATTGCTGCGGGAACCCCGGGCTCTCAGATGGGACCGAGGAGGGTGCACAGAGAGCAGGTGGCCACCACCACTGCTGGACCCAGCGCCGCGGGACAAGGGTGCTTGGGGACCACAGGTTGGGCATCCTCCTGGGGAGACCCGGCAGCAGACCCCTGCGGCTCCACCGGCACCCAGCCCAGCGAGCCGGGCCCCGGCCAGAGGAGATGAACCCCTGGCCCCGGCACCCTCCTCCTCCTGGCCCCGCGGCGCCCGCGGCCCCGGGCACGGCTCCTGGGCGGGCAGTTACCGCGAGGCTGGCTGGTGTACGGAGTGAATATTTTATTTTACACAACATAACAACACAGCGATGTTGTTTCTGTACAGCATCTGCCTAAAAACAAAGGCAACACCATTGTCACGGAAAAGAAATATACAGTCTGACCATTTTAAAAAATATCATTTTACTGATTGATCCAGAAGTGGTTATTTGTTAGCTCAGAGGAAACTTCATTTCCTTTATAAAAGGCTTTTTCTGTGAAAACTCTCTCTTTTGTTTTCTGCTACTGCAGAACCAGGAAGCCAGTCCTAGAGTAGGGAAGGCACCGGTGCTGTTTCACGCTTTTTTTCACCCCTTAATCTTTTTTTTTTCCTTTTTTTTTTGTTTTTTTTAATCTCTGAATGTTGCCTTCAGTTTTGATATTAAATAAAATCAAATGAAAACTAAATAAAACCCTGTGTGCACTGGGTGGCTTATACAGAATCCCGCGTGAACAAGCCATTAATCAGCGAGACAACAGTGGACTTCCAAATCCAATTCCCCGGGAGAGGGAGTTTCACACAACGTTTGGTGTTTTGTTTGTCATTAAAATAAAAATGAAAATTAAAAAAGAAAAAAAAAAAGAAAAAAAAAAGCAGGTCACACAGTGCTTTCCAATATCCACTCAGAACTGGAGAAAGTTGCTTTTCCACTATCCACATCAGAGCTGTCTGACTGGACTAGCATCCCGTTCATGGACAGGCTCCGTTTGGACCGCAGTCCAGCTGCGCCGCGGGCGCTGCCGGGGCCGCAGGGCTCCATCAGCTCGCCGCCCAGGGACAGCCTGCGCTTGGCTCGGGATGCGTCAGCTGGCAAAGTGAGGAACTTACTTGGCTTTGATTGTGCTCTTTTGTACGTGGGGGCCCCTTTGAGAGAGTCGGGGGGACGGCTAGCTAACTGCAGGGCAGTGGAGTTATTTCTGTTAGTGTTCTGGGACTCGATGCTGCCGACAGCTTCACTCTGCGGCTCGCTGCTTGGCTTTGGCCCCGGCTTTCGCTTCTGCTTCTGGGAGACAGAAGTGCTGGAAGTCCAGGCAGGAGGCAAAGCGGAGGTAGTGGTGGCCGAGTCCTGGCTGGAGACGGTCTCTGGCGACTGCGTCATGCCGTCACTGGCAGCCTTGCAGCACTGGATGCCCTCCTCGTGCCCCACAGCCTGCTTGGACATTGACTGCGACAGCACCCCGCTGCAGCCCTGGATCTGAGCCCCGTTCGTCTGCGAGTACACGTTGCTGACCTTGGTGGCCTTCTGCTGCCCGTTGTTGTTACACACCTTGTAGCGGATCATGAGGATGATGATGAACACGAGCACGGAGGCCACAATGATCCCACCAATGATGATAATCATGGTCCCACCCAGGAACTGGGACTGCATGAAGTGGCAGCGCACATAATCCTGCTCGGTGGTGAACTGCGTGCAGCCCACCACCCTGGTGGCAGTGAGCGAGGTGATCCCGTCGTCGTAGATTGCCAGGACGCACAGGTCATACACAGTCCCAGCGGCCAGGTTGTTGACCAGGAAGGTTTTGCTTGTGGGAGGTATCATTCTGGGGGAGAAGGAAATCAGCGTGAATGAACCCAGCGGACCCGCAGGCACCCCCCGCTGTGTGCTGCAGCCCCCGGCTGTGGTGACCACCGCCAAGGCTCGGCCCCTCCGCCCCCGCTGCTGCCCTGTGCGTGGTGCGGCAGCAGTCCCCGCCAAGCCCCCCGGCACGGCTCGGCATGGCAGAGCACCCCATGACAGTGATTACGTCAAAAACGTAAAAGAAATCACCAAGTCAAGAGGGTTTTGAACGGTGTGACTGTTACAGCCGGCGGCACAGAGCCTCTCTGCGCTCCGCCCGCACACTCAGCACGGGCACCGCCGGAAAGCGCCACGAGGAACCCGTTTACCTTTCGCCCCGCGTTTTCATAAAGCTGAGCGCGTTAAGATCCATTTAACCCATCCACCTTTACAACCCTTCTGCCAATCAGATTAGTTCAGAGGATTAGAGGTCCACTTGGATTATCTAAAAATAACACCGTTCAAGGTAATTTCCCTATTTGTGAGTAGAAAATTGCCTGAGTGTTTCCCACGGCTCCCACCATCTGCTGCCCGGGCAGGGCACTGCTCGGCCAGCGCGGTGTGCGGTGCTGCGGCTCCGGCGCGGGGGCTGCTGGGAGCCGGGGCCGCACGCCAGCGCCGGACAGCCTGGCAGGACCCCGCTGCGGCGGCTGGGGCTGCCTTACCTGTAAACAAGGGAGTCATCGTAAGTACCGTTGTACTGGATTTGGAACATACGTATCCCGGGTATATTCCTCTGAAAATTGAACTTCAGCAGGGCGGTAGAGGATGTTGCTTCCGCAACGACCACCTTCTTGTCTTGGCTGACTTTAGTATCCCCGTTGCTGCTGCTCGCGTTGGAGCCTGACTTGGTGGAAGTGGAGATATCTGAGGAGCCGGGGTCGGGCTCGTGGATGTGGTTCGTGCTGTTCAGCAAGTGGGGGAGTTTGATTATGTGCAGGTCCACCGTCTGCGTGGCCTCCCCAGCCGGATTGGAAGCAATGCAGGTGAAGGAGCCCGTATCCTTCACCGTCGTTATAAGGATGTCGAGTGTCCCGTTGTCGTACACCACAGACCTCGTTGCGTTTGAAATCAGTTTGCCCTCAGGTGAGATCCAATGAATTGCTGGTTCGGGGTCCCCCCGGGCCTTGCACCGCAGCGCTGCCCGCTGGCCCTCCAGCACCCGCAGCTCGTGGGTGTGCCGGGTGATGAGAGGGGGCTCGCACAGGAACTCCTCCTCGGGAATCGACCAGAAATACCGGCCGGACAAGAGCGTGGGAGAAGCACAGGTCTCCAGGTCGTCTTCCCTCGAAAGACGCCTCAGCCACAAAAGCTCGCAGTTGCAATGCAAAGGGTTCCCACCAAAGCTCAACGCGAAAGTCGAAGGGCTGATAATTCCTGAGGTTGCCAGTACCTGAGCTCGCTGGAAGAGAGGATCAGGCGGTAGCTTCTGCAGTTTGTTAGACGTGACGTCCAACCTGGTCATCTTGTGGAGATGGGAGAAGGTCCCCTTAGGAATATGGTCAATCATGTTGTGGTCTAGACTGAGAGTGTGCAAACTGACCATCTTCTCCACCGCATCCCAGGGGATGGTTTCCAAATTGTTGTAAGACAAATCCAATTCCTCAAGAGCTAAAACATCATCGAAAGCTGTGGAAGAAATTAAAGTCAGCTGGTTGTTGTTAAGTATCAAGTGGTGAAGATTGGAGAGTCCACTGAACATGTCATTGGTGATCTTAGTCAATCGGTTGCTGTTCAAATGCAAAGCCCGCAAATTGCGCAAGTCGGCAAATGCATGAGGTGTAATAAAACTGATTGTATTCCTGGAGAGCGTCAGGTCCACCAGGCTGGTCATATTGGCAAAGTCTTTCCTTTTAATGTTTGTAACAAAGTTGTCTGCCAGCCGTAGCTCCACGGTCCTCCTGTCAATGTTGGGAGGAACAAATAAGAGCCCTTTCTTGGCACAAAGGGTGGCAAGGTTCGGAGACAAAATCTGACAGACACAGCGCTTTGGGCAGATCTGAGCTCTCACCGCTATGCCAATGAACAGCAGAAACAAAAGCAGTTTTTCCATTGTAGATCAGGTTCAAGAGCCTGTAAGGGAGAGCAAACATCTGTTAGTCTCTGCAAGAGAAGAAAATGACAAAATAAAAAAGCAAAGACAAACCGCCTGTTGATAAATCATCAAACTGAGCTTCGTGTCACAGCGTGTCATCCCCATCTTGTTACCTGATGTCTTTATCATTCTCCGTATCCTGACATAAAGAGCTTCTGTACTACCTTCCAGAAGAACCACTGAAAGACATACATGTTTGCACACACACACGGATATACACAGACACCCGGACACTTATACACAAGTGACAATGCGATTTGGAAGCAGCTGGTGGCACCACACATGGTGTCAGCGGTGCCTTTCGGGTCCCTCCTGCTAGAGCTCACCACACAACGCACCTCCACTCCAGGCACTCGGCTTTCCAACGGGTGCTCCTGACCTCACGCTCTGGAGTTAACTTTGCCATAATGCCGTTTGGGTATTGAAAATGAGGGATGGTCCATGTGCGCTTTACTTGCTAAGCTAAAACTCGCAGTGGCCTCTAAATCATGGCAGTTCAATGGGTTTAGCTATTTCCATCGAACGCTTAAGCTCTTAATGCTATTTTCAGAATAAACTCAGACAGAGCTAATTTTATGTCATTCAAAACCCAAAAATGCAAATAAAAACAAAAAAAAAACACACAACAAGAAAAGCCCCCACAACAACAGGGATCTAAATAAAAATGGAATGTGGGCTAATTTTAGATCATCGCTGTTTTCCCCACTGCCAGAGCCAGCAGTGCCGCACTCCTCTCCCAGAAAGCCTGACAGTTCAATTAGCCTTATCTCTTACAGCGCCAGATCCAGGATCCTCGCAGAGTATGGAAACAAGGAAGATAACAACAGTGCCCACACCAGCTAAATGAAATCATCCATCAGTGCCTACGCCAAAAGCTCGGCGAGGGCCGCGGTGCAGGTCCCTGCGCAGCCCCCAGCGCCCCCCCTGGCACGGGCAGGCAGGAGGACGCTCCTCCAGGAGCTGGGGCATAGTCCTACGGAGAAGCACCTACGTGTCCCAGAGGGAACTCATGCCGTCGTGAGAAACAGAGCGCTGCGGGAAATGAAGCATTCGGCTCCCGTCGGGACTGATAAAGTCATACGTGCACAGAAGGGGTTACTCAGACGTATTATCGTCCCAGAAATATAGTAATGAAGCTCATCCAAAATAAAATAAAGTTTCACAGCTAGCCATAAGCAGGAGTCTTGAACTGTCATGGATGTTAAAAGACTTCTAATGTCAGAACAACAATTACTGTTCCTATTGTCCAGTCCACCCATAGTCCATGCACAGTGCCACGCAAACTAAGAGGAGCCAACAAGGTGCAAAAAGGACGAGTGAAAATACCAGCCTCTAAACCCTGCTCTTCAGCACCATCCATTTATTCTTCTTTCCGATCCTGAGGGCTGTATGAACCATGACTACTGATTCCAACTCTTAAGTCCCCACTGGGGGAAAAAAAACAAGTCTTCAACTGAGTATGCTGCTGCAGGCATGGCCCCTCACTGCTGTAGTGCTGGGAACCGTTACCGGAACCATTACTGTCACTGCCACCACTAACTGCAGCAGAAACCAAACTTCCCGGCCAGTGTCCAAACATGTTTTGCAGATTCAGTTTCATCCGGGCCATGCCAGCACTGCAGGTCGGGCGTCCTGCAGGTGAGACGGACATGGAGGAGAATGGCGATGCCGAGCAGCGGAGGAGGAAGGACAGCAGAGCAAACTGCCTGCTCCAGCCCCCAAACCCCACTGGTGGTGCCCGGCTGGCCACCTCCCGACATGGTAGCCGCAGTCACGGCCCTGGGCCATCACACACCCTTTCCAGGCAGGACTTTTCTCTTTTAACCAAGATCTGGCAGGTACCAGATTCAAAGGGACTCGGCGACTCAGGGCATCTGTAGCACAACCGTCGGGTCCCCAGGCAGCCTTGGCTGGGGACATCACGCTTATTTAGATTTGCTAACTTAATACTGCTAATTTAGATTTGTAGCTGTGATTAAAGTAATGTGCTTGGATTCAGCCAAGTTCATTTGAAGAGCTACACAGGATTAAAACCAAATCAGCACGGTGCATTCACAAGTTTGGAAATACTGTTAGAAGATGAAACGGTGGCATACGGAGACGTAGACTTAAACCACAGCTGGAGTGACAAGGTTATGACAAGGTTACCCACCAGTGGACATGGGGTTTTTCAGATTTTAGCAGTTTTTGATACTGTCTCTGACGGTATCCTCTGGACAAAATGCCCAGCACACGGTGAGAGCTGGACACCACACAACGGGAAAACACCGGGCTGAAGGGTCAGGCTGAAAGCATTGTAGGAGAGGGGCAACACCTGGCTGGTGGCCATCGACTGTCCCCTAAGTTTAGGGATGGTGCTCTCCGGTGTTTCTACCAGTGACCTGGCCAGGGAGGTGAGCGTGCAGCACGTATGCCTGCCAGTGACACTGAACTAGGAAGAGGTGCTGAGCCCCTCGAGGGCAGAGGGGGCTTATGGAGAGGGCTTGGTGGATCAGAGTGCTGGGCAGTCACCAGCCCTGTCGACCGTAACAAGGATAAATGTGGATGCGGTGCCTGGGACCTGATCCGTCTGTCCGTCCTCTCCCAGCACACCCCAGCCCTCCACGGCAACAGCCCCACAGCCCCGGGCAGGGCCAGTGCTGGGGAGGGCAGGCAGCTGCCCACGGGCAAAGGCGGCGGGAGGGAGGAGTCTGTCCCCGCAGGGAGCTGCCTGGCATCGAAGCTGGAGCTGAGAGCGGAGCATCCCTGGCGGTGAGAGTTCAGTGCAACCTGGCCTTGAACCCCTCCAGGGATGGGCCATCCAAAGCTTCTCTGGGCAACCTGGGCCAGGGGCTCACCACCCTCCCAGTCAAGAATTTCTTCCTAATAGCTAACCTAAATCTCCCCTCTTCCAGTTTAAAACGGTTCCCCCTCGTGCTTGGACCATGTCCAAGCCCTGCACAGGAGTCTATCTCCACGCTGAGCTGTCTTAACGAAAGCTAGAGGTGCCCATGCGCTCCCACTGCTGCCCAGCATCCGGCTGTTCCTGGTAAATAGTTTCTTATCCATCCTGGTAAATAGTTTCTTATCCACCCTTATCGTTTTTTTTTTAAAGTGTCACATAAGTTGTAATAGAAATATGAGCAAAGCTTAAAAAAAGTTGTGTGTTTGCACAATTGCTCACAAGCGCTCTAAGATCTGCGTGTCATTCACAGATGAAGTGACACTTGCAGCGGAAGAAGAGTACCGGATACTTCAGTGGAGAGAAACAGCAAAACCACACTTGCATCTGCATGTCCAGGCTGGTGCCCAGCCTATGCGCCTCCACCACACAGAGATGGGGACGGCCCATCCTCCCCAGGCTGGATGTCCCCCCTCACCGCAGGGGCTGCAAAAACACCGCTTTGCTGAAGGAACACAGAGTATTTCCTCACGGGGTGCTCGGCGCAGGGCACTGTCTCACGGCTATGGCCCACAACTGAGATATTCCAGGAGGAGGCAGGAACCACGGGATCTGGTGGCTTAGACCAGCTGCCATAAGAAGACATGTCCCTTGAAAGTCAGCCAGGACATACATCCTCTCCTTTTCCAGCACAGCTCATCCCCCCACATAACTCACAGCGACAGCAGCACTGACACAGCTCACATCTCATTGCAGGAAACACCTTTCCAACTAAGCAAAGCCTTATCTGATTCTCATTGCTTGCTTAAAAAACAAAAAAGAAGAAAAAGAAAGCACATTGCTACCATAAAACAGAGAAATGCTAGCTTCCTAGGAAGGTGCTCATTGCTTTCATTTACTACCTCAAACAGACAGGGACAGCCAAGCTCACAGCGGACTGGCACCCCTCTCCCACCCTTCCAAGAGAACCCAGGCCACCGCTGCCAGGAGCCACCTCCCCTCCAGGGAGGGCAGACTCCAGCAGCCCGCGGCACCCCAGCCATGCAGCACTGCCCGAGGAGGCAGCCCTGGATGGGAAACCTCCGCAGGTTTTGCCAGCAAGGTCTGGTGCAGGGGGACAGCCAGAGTGGCCGGGCACCTCCGCACCAATGCCTCCTGCCTGCGGGGCGAGTGGCAGCGCCCGAGCACGCCTAAACCGGCCCCATTGGCAGCGAGTATGAAAATAAATGACCGCCCACCGGTTCTAGCAACAAATTGAGGTCATGTAAAGAGCTAATGAATTTGAAATTTCTGCCTGGAATTGATCCAAGGGACACGGGAACGAAATGTCGTCTACGCCAGGCTGAGATTGCTTCTCTTCCCCAATGCGTGGCTTGCTGGGGGGCAGTTGCCCCCATCTTCTTTGGGAGCAAAAGGCAGTAATTAATTAGCAAACGATTTCCACTGCATCTGATTGCATTCAGATGGTAGATGCTGCACAAAGCCAGCGTGCCAGGGAAACCCAACGCGGCACACACCGGTAGCTGCTCAGAGCCAGCTGCTAATACGGTGCCTGGCTCAGACATAATCTGTCATCACTAAGGTCATGACAGAAGCGATTGAGTGCCTTTCCTGCCCCTCCAGGCCTCAGCGGAAGACGTGGTTTTCAAGGTCTTTGCAAATGCAATTTCATGGTGGGAAAAAAAAGCCTAGAAGTTGATGATATTCACCTGCTGGGGATGAAGGATGGGGAAATAGCTGGCACCAGTCACCAAAGGCATCCCGCAGCCATGCTAAAATGGGTGCATATAAATGAAGATGCTGTGATATACAGCACACGAGCTGCTAAAACTACTTAAGCAGAGAACAAGGAGCTTCAATTTCACAAAGGTCAATGATTTGTAAACACGCCTGAGTGTTTTGCTGAATCGGAAACAAAGCACCTAAGAAAACAGAAACACTCACATCACAGAACCTCACCAAGGCTTCCCTGGGGCTCTGCTGGCCCCCGAGCCGCTGCATGGGCCAGGACCATGGGCCAGGACCATAGTCTCTCACCTCAGCAGAGTGCACGGAGTTCCCCACCAGCTGCCAGCCTCATGCGGGTGAGGAACACCATCTCCCACCACGGGCAGCAGGGAGCCCTCAGCTCCTTCTGATACCTGACCTGCCTATTTGCCTTGCAGGGAGGACACGCTGGTTTGGTTCTTCGACACTGGTCATACTTGCTGTAGGACCCAACAGGTTAATCAGCACAGGGAGGCACGCTACGGAGGAAATACTGTAGCCCCGTCTTTGTTAAAGGGCTTCAACCACTGCGACAAATACAGCTGCACCCCCTCTAACCTCTGGGGATTTGAAAAGCTACAGGACATCAAGTTGTGCTGGCTCCAGGGCCGCCTTCAGTGCGCCTGGCGCTGCCGCAGCAGTGGTCAGGTGCGCTCCAGGTTCCATCCCCTGTAGATCAGGAAGCCCAGCCCAGCGCCGGAGGCAGGCTGGCTAATGAGCTGTTTCACGTAGCTGCGCTCGTTTTCCTCCAGCCTTCAGCCGCAAACGATACGCATGCAAAGCAATGCATTCTGGGAGGCAATTTTTCTCTCCGTAATGAGCTCTAAACTGGCAAGATTAAAGTGAACAATAACAATTATTTTAATTAAAGAGTTTTCTAGAGAAAGCAGAACTGGTATCAGTAAGCCCTAGACCACAAAGCTTCTACTGTTTTTCCAGGGCAGGTGCCAGGAGCCAACGGCGACCTGATCCGTGCCCGAGAGCTAACAGGGGTCCGTGCCCCTTCCGGTCCGTGCCGGGGGACACCGGCAGCGGGAGCCAGCGGCAGGGCTGTGGCTGAGGGACAGAAGCGCTGGGGAGAAACCGCTGCCCCGTGGGTTTGCGTGGCTGCTGGATACGGTGCTGGGCATCCTTCCCCTGCCGCCTGAGGAAGGACCGCACCGGCACATCCCACCCACTGCGGCTTTCTGTGAGCAGCCACAGAGCTGGAGCTGGAAACACGGGTTAGACTGACCTGTCACCTGAGCCACAAAGTCCCTCTACAGTTCTGTCTGAGGCAGAAAATCAACTGGTTTTCTCCAGAAAGAAATAAGACGACCACAACGCTGCGGTGCAGGCAGTGAAACTGCAAACGAGAGCTTCCCGGAGGCAGAGGATGCTTAACTCAGCAAGTAACGGCAGCAGGGAGGGCAAGGCGGGACAGACGTCAGGGTGTGAGGGGAGGTGAAGGTGAGCCTCCCCGGCACCGCCTGCCCAGCGAGGGCCAGGGCACAGGACACTTCTGCCCCTCAGTGCTGGGCCCTTGCGCCCCGGCTGGTGCTGCCGAGGGGAGGACGAGCTGATCTCCCCGCAGCCATGGCAGGATCCTGGCCCGCCACGGCGCATGGAGCACCACAGCACCGCACAGGAACGGGAGCGACACGCCAAGCCACAGCCACGCTTGCAGCGGAGCCAGCAGCAGGTCTCACAAACATGAACCTGCTTCGGTCAGTGTTCTGCTGCCTGAGCACCGCTCAGCGAGGCCACGGCAGCACCCGCCACCACATGGCACCCGTCAGCCGCGGGCCGGGCTCCAGCACACCGGGGAGCAGCCCTGGCAGCCGCAGCCCAGCTCCCGTTCCCCAGCTCCGGCCACCCTCAGCTTCAGTCTGGGACTGCCTCAGCCAAACGCCTGTGACAACAGAACAGTCATTACTTTATAGCAGGACAAAATGCCCACCCTGTCAGTATATTAACTTCCTAATTATTTTATTAATCAATTAACCATTTACTAAATTGGCACCGCTACATTTCCGAGGAAGAGTGCAAATATTAACCTGCTAGAAAAAATATTGGCTGCTGCATAATAAGAGCGATGGTGTGTGCTGGCACGTCTGCTCCTGCTGAGTCCCGGCGATGCAGCGCAGCCCCGGCGCGGGGCAGGCAGCGCTCCCTCCCCATCTCCCTGCTCCCACCTGCCCGGACAAAGGCATTTGCGTGAGGAACGGGGTTTGTTCAGCCCTGAGGAAAGGAGGCTCAGGGGAGACCTTATCACTGTGTTCCAGTATTTAAAGGGTGGCTACAAAGCAGACGGAGACTCCCTTTGTAAAAAGGAGTCACACGGAAAAGAGGAGGGGTAATGGGGACAAGTTATCTCAGGGGAGATTCCGATTGGACACAAGCGGAAAAATTTTCAGACTGAGAACGATCAGCCATTGCAATAATCTCCCCAGGGAAGTGGTGGATTCCCCAAAATTGGAAACTTTAAGATTCAGCTGGACAGGGTGCTGGGCCGTCTTGTGTAGACTGTGCTTTTGCTGAGAAAGCTTGGACCAGATGACCCTTGAGGTCCCTTCCAACCTGGGATTCTGGGATTCTCTGGTTCTGTGGTTCTATGAAGTGTTACACACAACAGTAAAAAATAACTACATCACCCAGGGTGTGAGCTATAGAGAGTAGCATGAAACCACTACATGCAGCATACACGGAACCAAACCCATGAAACACCAACTACCTCCAAGTGATTCATGCTTTGATTCGCAAACACAGCGCTTTTATTTTGTATTCTCATGCGCACAGGAAACCTCTCCCTGAAGGAAGGAGCAATTATGCAAACTACCAGGGAGTCCTTCACTCAAGCGCGTACCCATGTCCTAAAGACACATTGTCAGGAAAAGGTGTGTGTGGAGCACTTCGCCCATGTGTGACTGCAGAGAGGCAGCGCTGGCTGCACTGGCAGCTGAGGCAGGACAAGGTGCGGAGCAGCTGGGGACACAGCACAAGGACACCGAGATGGTTTGTCCGGCACAGGGGGAACCATAAACAAACCGAGTTGTACCGCAGGAAAACAGTGTTCCCAGGGGAAGGACCGTAGACGGAAGGTAAGTGACATGGAGCAAACAGGCAAACGCAAGCAAACCAGAATGAGGAGCTCGGGGAGGGATGCAAGCACCTTCGGGCAGGAGCCAGCTAGCACTGGGCACAACAGATGTGCCCCCTAAAGCCAGGGCTGCCACCTGCGACCAGGGACCGACCCCACAGCTCACGTGGGACTAATGGAAACCGCAGGCACCAGTGCAACTGTCGCACCGCCGGACTGTCACTACCGCCAGCCCCACGCAGCCAGTGTGGCCCCAGCGCGGCACTGCTCCCTCACGCAGCCCTGCCACGGCCAGCCAAGGGCCCTGCGCTGAAGCATGGGAGCCCCTTACACCTTGTCTTCAGCAGGGTCTGATGGCGTGATGCACCCGAATTTTCCCTTGCTGTGCTGTGACGGGTGACAGCACGGCGGGGTGTGAACCACCCCCTCACTGCACCCCTCGACACATCCCACTGCTGTTCTGGCACCGGGTGAGAGGGGGCAGCTGGGGGTATCCTTATTCCTAACGCCCCGCTCTGCCGTATGGCACAATATGTCGTGCCACAGTTTATTTTTGAAGTTTCCAGCTACACGTAGTTCAGAAAGTTGCTAGCGGATTTCAAGCACCCGTGCAACAAAACTTTCACATGGAGTTGGCCAACTGTTTCAGATGTTTTCACTTATAAAAGTGCACACAGAACCACCATTACTTACTCGTCCTCATGACCTGAGTTTCCCTATTTATTCTCTTGTGATTTTTAACAGCCATCAGTGTTTTTCCTGGCCCAAGTGGCCGATTTAGACCTTTGAGGGAGGGGTTAGAAGTCTCTGCTGAAGGGGCAGTGAGCCACGAGCACCTGTGAGAACAGGGGGGGACACGGGCACGGGCTGTTTCAGGAGCGCAGGGTCTCACCCACCCGGACAAACACCTGACAGCCCAACGCAGCCCCGGGGGTTTGCTGCGGTAGGAGGGGGGCTGTGTCTTGCACTGGATCAAAAGGATACCACACTCATTATGACAGTAGATTTTACACATCGCTCAGCTGTCCCCCTGCCCTGCAGACTGCCACGCACTAAGGGGCTGTCACGTGTGTCACGTCCCACTCTCAGTAAAGAGGGGGGGTAAGTGACTTCAGATTCGTAAATTCTCAACGGTGCGAACTACGGTGAGATAAATCTCATGGTCCATATAGAAACATTTATTAGCTTACCAAAATGGCTAGTATAGGTCTTAACAAGTCCACAATTATTGGTTAGGTATATAACAAATTATGGTGAGAGGTGGGGTATACGTACTGTTAGTTAACGACAACTTATGGCAAGCAGTACTTAAGGTCATTACTCAACAATTGTAAGAGAAAAGACAAACTGAGGGATAGAGAAAGGAAAAGACAGCGAAAAAAGAGAGAGATAAAGAGATCACCAGTCCTGGTTCCAGTGTCTTTTTCAGGGAATCCCCCAGGCATAATCTTCTTTCTTGGGAAGAATCTTCCCAGGCACTATCTCCTTCTTTTGTTTCNTCTCCCACACTCTCAGGCGCCAGAAGTGTTAGCCTTATCAGTTCTTTGAAGGCCAGGCCTGCATTATTTATTTCCTTGCGAGTGTTTGAGGCATTCCATTGAAGGCTTGGAGGGCCTTCTGCCCCTCGTCAGGGAATTTACAGCCCGTCCCTTACAACGTGCCAGAAGAGAACTGAGGTGCTGCAGCAGTTTGGCATTTTACTCCCCACAGTTCATCTGTTTCGGGAGCAGCTCTATTGCCTTCAATTGTTTGTAATCTTCCAACAGAATTTGCAAGTTGTTACTTAACTTATTTTGTCTGCTGATTTTATTATAACCGATAAGATTAGAGTGTTTTGCTGTAATGCTTTGTTCCAAAGTCTCATCAGCGTAGGGCAGAGCGACGATGCATTGAGGGCACCACCTTCACTGGGAGCTCCTGCTGCCGTGAGGTGGGTCTGCAACCCAGCGTGCCTGCAGCTCCCCGAGCTCCACGTCTCCCCGGGACCGTCCCAGCGCCCAGGCAGCCCTTCAGCGCAGCAAGGCAGGTAAGCGGACACTTTCAGCTTCCATCCAGGGTGTAAGCTCCTGACACTGGCCTTGGTGTGGGGGGCACAGCCTGCAGGACCCCAGGCACAGCTCCCAGGGGAGGGAGCACAGCCTGTCCGTCCCGCAGGGCTGGGGCAGCCTGTCCAGCACCTTGAGGAGGGGGGGCAGAGCTCCTGCACCCTGTCTGGGCCTCTGTCTGCTCCCTGAGCAAAGACAGAGACCCCTCCCCAAAGCCCCACAGTTGGGACGGGCGCCCCGTGCCCGAGCACACTGACTGACCTGGCTGTGGAGGAGCACCAGGGGCTGGGGGGGCAGAGGCACTGCTGGTTTGCAGTATCGGAGGTCAGTTGCTGCGAAGTCAGTTGTCGAGCACTGGTATCGCGAACAGGGAATGTGGGATTTGCCACACAAAATCAGATCACTGGGACATCTCATCCTGCACCTCACGGCAGCCCGGAGCAAACAACGCGACCCTCCCCAGGACAGACCTGCACCTCCCGCATGCTTTAGCTTCCCTGTGCACGCTCTGCTACCTGCTACGCGATTGTCTCAGCCTGCAGCGCCACTGACGATTTTAAAAATACCCCTTGATTCCCATCCCCTGTTTGGTCACTGACCTCAAAGGATCCTCACATATGTTGCATCACAGTCCTGCATCCTGGCAAAAAACCCTCCCTTGTTTCATCACAGCTGCCCAGCTTATTCAGAAAATAACGGGAAGTGATGTAAAAGAAACTCAGCCAGCTGAAGGCAGACCCCTCTGCAGAAGACAGAACCACTGGGGTTGGCAGGACCCCCCGAGACCACCTCGTCCGTCCCACCCCTGCTCAGGCGGGGCTGTGGCCCTCTGACCCCAGGTATGCTCAGCACCAGGGGCATTGCTAAGGCAGGCACGAGGCGAGACCAGGCACAGAGCCCGGGCCCAGGGGCGGCACTGCCAGCTCACACAGGGGTGCTACATCTCCTGGCACAAAGTATGTTTCTTCCTCGCAAGCCCTGCTTCTGGATTTGTGCTGTTTCTCACCTGTCTCCTACACAACAAAAGGCTTCAGCTCTTACCCTTGCAGAGTACAGCTTACAGACGTGCCCCTAAAGCTCAGAGACTGAGGAGAAAAATAGGATCATTATCCTTTATTTACTTTTAAAGCACTTTATTTTGCATGCGGTTCAAATTGTCTGGAGCAGACAACACTCAAAAATACCAAGTCCTCAAAACGATAAAAATAATACTGGGTTCCCTGCACGAGCACAAACGGAGCGTGGCTCCCTAGTCACAGCCGAAGAGTTTCCAGCCAGGGAACATGGACACTTTCCAGGCATTTGGTTCCCGCCCTTCTGCTGACACAGCTCTCTGTGCCCTGCATCTCCACAGGAGCACCGGAGTCCTCCCGAGAGGCGTGGGCAGGCTCAGGATGCCCAGCCTGAAGCTGGCCCCACACTCAGGGGGGTGCTGGTACTCGCCACCCTGGCCAGCGAGCCCCCAGCCTCAGCACCACCTCGCTGCTGGCTCACCCAGGGCACATGCCACACTGGTGGCATACGCCCTGGTGACACCAGGCTGAGCACAGCTAACGCAGCAGGGACACAGGGACTTCCAGGGATTTGGTTTGTTTTCCCTTTTTGTTCTGCTCCCCGCCACTCACCCTGCTGACTGTCTCTCTTGCGCACACACGTGTCCCAAAAAGCAGATCTGAACACGTGGACACCGGCACTCTGGCCATCGGCTGCCTGCCCTGTGCACCCACAGCAGCCTGGAAGGGCCGTCACCGTGAGTCCCCTGCGCTGGGCAGACAAGGCAGCAGCACTCTTCCAGCCTCCTACATGCCTCCTGCACACTTCCAGCACACTTGCTGCTGGCGCAGCCCCGAGCCCATGGCCACGTGCGAGAGCTACGCACAACGCTGCTCAGCTACCACCATTGCCGGTGAAAATGAATGCATTTGAAATGCGATGAATTAAATGCTGAACAAGTCATAGAGGAAGGAGAGCTCCGACACGCGGGGCTGCAGCGGAGGCAGCTCATTAGGCATTTGTACCGCAGACGAGGAGCTGAGAGTGATACATGGGATGACTCAACGCGGCAGCGCAGGAACACGACTGCAGCTCTGTAATTTATTAATAGCCGTGCCGTGAGAAAAACCAGCCGGGCGATCCCCCGCGGCCTCCTGACACGCAGGGCTCGGGGGGGCACCTCTCGCTGGCTCCCACATGGCTTGGGGAGACGGATGCTTAAACAAGCACAAACCAGAGCGCTTCTGAGAAAAACCCTACTTAAAACGTTGTGATAAAATACACGCTGAGGAGAATGGTAAGAATGGTACTGTGGTTGTGGGCGGGCAGTGGGAGCCCTGGGGGGGTGGCCTGGCCCTCACCCACACAGGTTCCCCCCAGCACCTTCCACAGCTGCTGCTCCATCCCGGGGAGGGGAATTCACAGCAGCACATGGTTTGGTACCCGGCTCTGGTTCTGTAAGGGCTGATCGCAACACCGAAACACAGCCATCTGGGAAAGCGCCTGGCCACGCGTGCCCCGGCCCCTCCTGCATCACCATTCCTCTGAGCATGCAGGCTCTGGTTTTAGGTATTTAACCTGGAGAGGAAATCGCCTCCTGGCTTCGTTTATGCTCACAAAAAGTAAGAGAGATATTCACACTCCTATCTTGGCCAGTGTAAAACCCAACGAGCTCTGTTTGTAGCTGTGTAATGACCCTGGGCTCAAGCAGGCACAGCTGAGAGCCTATTTTGGCTTTTTTCATTTTATTTCCTCCTTGTCCTTGAAACAGAAAGTCTCGGCAACGCATCCTCTCAGTCCAGCAGCACTGTTCCCTCCCAGGGAAACACCAACAATTTCCCACAGCAACTCTAAACCAGTGCACATTAGTAATTACCAGCAAGCAACAGACTTACCACCGGGATGGCCCATCACCACTACACACGACTTTGCACCTGCAGGACGCAGGGTGCACTAACACAACGCCAGCAGCCAGGGCTGCCCGCTCCGTGTCCCGGCTGGCAGGGCTCCGCAGACACAGCTGGGCTCAGACAGACAGAGTGCTCGCCTTCCCGGGCCCCCCCTCTATAAAATGTGCGTTACGGACTCCTTCCTTTTCCTTTCCTTGAGCCCCCAGTAATTATCCATGCGGCAGTACGCAGGGTGCGAAAGGCAGCAAAACCGCCTTTGTGGCCTTCCATTGTCTCACTGTTGGCTCTCGGAGACCCTCCGTGCAGAGGGGACAGGGCCCGGGGCAGCTCTCTCCCTGCACCCCAGCACCAGGCTGGCCGAGCCCCCCGAGCCAGGCCCTGGCCCCAGCACCCACCGTCTCCCCACCCCGCACCCCATCAGAGAACCAGAGATGCTTTCCTCCACCTTGTTTGGACAGTAATCGGGATACTTCCCACTGCCAAATGGCCCCAGCATTTTCACCTGTCTGAGCAAATGCCTGGCAGGGTCCCGGTCCCCCCGCCCGCCCTGCGCAGACCCTACCCCACAGGACGAGGGGCTGCCAAGCACAGACTCGGGCACTGCTGCTGCCCCTCGCACGCGGGGACGGTGCTCCTCTGCCGGCACGGCTCACTCTCGCCTGTGCACGCTCCCCACGGCTCTGCCTGCCATTTCCAACAGCCGTGACCAAGCCCTCTGATAGCAACACTCCTCGTGCTGGCGAGTCACAGTGGGGGGAAATCCGCCACTTTATTATTCTTGTCGAACGCCCACCAGCACCCAGCGAGTGTCAGCTGCTGGATCCGCCCACGCCATCAGCCCCTTCGGGGGAGTGTGGCTCCAGGGAGAGGGGACCAGCACTGGGGGCAGGATGGGTGGCAGCTGCTCCAGCGGTCCAGCAAGGCCAAACAATCCCTCGGCCGCATCCTGGGTCTCACCTCACAGGTTCCCACTGCGGGGCTCCTGTCCAGGCAGCCTCCCCATCCCAGCGGCTCCTCACGATGCCAAGCAGGCAGCAGTGGCTGGTGCTGCCTGCGGCCAGTGGTGCTACGTGGGGCTGGCGCATGGGCAGGGCAGCTGCCTCCACCCCACCGCCAGTGCCAACACGGACATCTCCTTGTCACCTCGGGGCCCGAACAAACGCAGCAGCACAAACCACTCCACAGGACGGAGGCTCACAGGCAGAAAGATTTGAAAAGTTCAAAAAACCATGCTTTGTAGTTTAACTCAGATAATTTTGAAATTACACATTATATCAAATCGAACAGACTAAGAAAATTCTTTGACATCTCCCTAGTTCAGCCAACTCAGCATGCCCTTGTGAGGTGCTCTGTGCCCCAGCACGCTGCTGGATGGTGCCTCAGGCTCAGATTTATCATCCTCCCCTACCCGTGGTTTGGAGGCTGAAGCCCAGTCCCCACGTCTGACTCGGAGGCTCTTGCTCCCATCCCTGCGCGCCGCTCAGTGCCACAGCCAGCGAGCGAGGTGGGGAAACCCCAGACGGCACACAAACACACATGGGGTTCTGATCATTTATCTTCCAAATAGTCAAGGCAGCAATTTTACCCAGGCACCCAAATGGACGTGGGGTAGCAAAAGGTAGCGTGAAACTATACATCCCAAAAACGGGAACACCAGGAAGTTTTTTCTTCCCTCCACACGGGGAACGGCAGGAGGCTCAGTATGAAGATCACCCAGAAGGATTATTCCATCCATGATCAGATCCTGACAAAAGGCTGGCACCGCTACACAGCAAAACCTGAAATACAGCGTGACAAACCCTGGCACGCATCGCTGTGAGCAGGTACATGGAAGACAGTGGAAGTGGCAAAGCCAGAACAATGTGTATTGGTACCAGAGGCTCTTGGCCATGGGGTCCCAGAAAGGAGCGGCATACGAGGCAGAAATGCCCATACACCTGGGTGCAGCCACCCACACCCTCTGCCCCACCGGCCCAGACACTGCTGTTCGAAATAAAGCCACAGCGAGACAGAGAGCCAGTGCACGCCAAAGGTGCTGCTGCAGACCTTTAAGATCATCGACCATTAACCCAACACTGACAAGCCCACCACTACCCCATGTCCCTCAGCACCACGTCTGCCCGGCTTTTAAACCCCTCCAGGGATGGCGACTCCACCACTGCCCTGGGAAGCCTCTTCCAATGCTTCACAACCCTTTTGGTGTAGAAATTTTTCCCAATATCCATCCTAAACTTCCCCTGGTGCAACTTGAGGCCNACTGTTCCTTGTGGCAGATCTACGGGCAGAGGCCTGCGTACGGCCAAGGACACGGCGAGCAGAGCACACAGAAACAGGAATGCAGATATCGATACGGATGGAACAAAGAGGAACTGGTTCAATATAAACACGGAACAAGAAAACAGCTTTGTGTACTTATGTTGGTGGGAACTGAATAAGGCCACTGGGTCAGTGATCTGAAATACGTGTTTACTTGCCCAGCAGGTGCACGGAAAGTTTTAGAGCTCGGGTATAAAAGCCGAGGCTTGAGAAGCAATAAACGATTTCGCGCTCATCACAGCCGGAGTCCGTGCCTTCATACACCACAGTTCCTGACACAGGCCAGGCTGCTGTTGGCCTTCTTGGCCACCTGGGCACACTGCTGGTTCACATTCAGCCGCTGTTGACCAACACCCCCAGGTCCTTTTCTGCCAGGCAGCTCTCCAGCCACTCTGCCCCAGCCTGTAGCACTGCGTGGGGTTGGTGTGACCCAAGAGCAGGACCCGGCACTTGTCCTTGTTGAACCTCACACCATTGGCCTCAGCCCATCGATCCAGCCTGTCCAGACCCCTCCGCAGAGCCTTCCTACCCTCCATCAGGTCAACACTCCCGCCTGTGAAGGGGGGTGACTGGGACATGATGCCCTGGCAGTAGGGAAGGAGGGGGCCGGGCTGCAGCACCCAGGTGGGAGCACGTGGATGCCAACGGCCCCGTCCTGGCCCTGGCTGAGCTCCAAGCCCTGAGGCGAAGGCAGGAGCACGCACGAAGACATCAGGCCGCAGGTCTGGCACAACTCTGCATCCGCCGTGCAAGTATGAGCGGTCACGGCAGGAGAGAGGAAGACACACAAGGAGATCTTCAGACCAGCTAATTGCCTAATTGTTTGAACCCATCTGCCTGGTTACGCCCCACACCGGCGCGGTCTTGCTGCAGTACCCCTGCCATGCGGCAGCCGTGAGGGCACGCACAAGGAAGAGAGGCACCAAGTTACTCCAGACACATTGAGCAAACGGATCCAGGGCAGAGAGGCGGGTGTGTAACCTGCTGGCAGAGCCGGCCACGCAACTCCTGAACGCCCCTGAAGCCTCCCCTGCCTGACTGCCGTGGTACAGCAGGACAGGATGCCCAACTTCAGCAATGTCTAACTTATCGCTGTGACAAAAATGTAATAAAATCATTCACAAGGTTTCCTTTACCAAACATCCAAGGTTTTTAATGTACCGACAGTGGTGGTTCCCGACAGGGGAGAGCCCAGAGACCACACGGGGACGCGGGCACAGGGACACAGGCACAGGGTGCTGCGGCCGAGGCAAGCGCACACGCAGTGTGGTCGGGAGAGATCGGCAGTGGAGGAAACAGCACTGTCGGAGACGGAGGTCATCAGCACGACGCATCAAAGTAAAAGTGGGGGGTTAATCATAAGTAGATTTCCAAGCCTAAACAGTTTGTAGGCTTTATCAAGCGCTATAAAAATAACTCCTTTTTTCCACTACCCCACTTCTGCAGCCTATAAAATTAAATTAAAAGTAAACTAACAATGATTTACTCCAGATGGACATTTATTATCCTAGTAATAATAACTTGCAATCGTTGCAGGATTAACCGAGGCCAATTATTTTCTTAGTCACCGTGGTCTTACATAAATGTATAGTAAATTAAATGATCTAAAACCAGACGGGCATTTATTAGGGTTGCCTCTACACTTTCCTGAACATCACTTCTGGATGTGAGTCATAAAACATAAGCTGGATTTTAAATTCTGAAGTTTAATTTAATGTCAAGTAATACCAGGTACAAACCGTAGATCTCTCTCCTGAAAGAATACCTATTTAGTATTTACGTTTGGCCTGTTAACTGGTAAATCAAAAAAGATGTGGTCGAATTAGCTACTGAAATGATATAAGATGTGCCATGTCTACAGCAGCCTCAACACTTCAAAGGCAAAACCAGGGAATCTCAAGGAGATAAAACATTTTCATCACAATAACGAATGATGTGCTCTGGCAGAATACATGTAATAAAAGAAGGACAACAAGAGCTGAAATGGAAATTTGTTTTGCAGAAGCCAAGAATAGTAAATGATTTATATGCACTTATTTTAATTTATTTTCAGGCTGAGTGCAATTTATCTAAAGTCATCAAAAATTAATAGGCCATACAGAAAGGAGTTTTAATAAATTCAAACTTAGGGGCATACAGCAAGTACATCTCTTCTCAATTGCTATTAGCACTTAACTATCTAATTAATCCACCACGTTATCTATCCTGGAAGTCCAAGCAATCCCCCTTTGCGAGAAGGGGTCTGACGGCCACGACCCCGGCTCGGCTCCTGGCACAACCCTCGGCACGGGGAGGTCGCAGGGCGAGGGTGGGGGTCCTGGCGGGGCTGTGCTCTGCCCACCCCAGTCCACAGCCTGTCCCCAAAGCCATCAGCTTCTTCAGTCACTAATTGCCGGAGCCATAATGCTGCAGCCTGAGCATGGCACGCCCCAGGGAAGGAGACTACCCAAAGGCATGGTTTGAGGTGACACTGCTCCACCAGGTGAGCCCCTGGCAGAGGCTCTGACCGACCCTGGAGTAAATTCCAAACACTTCCAGGAGATGGGAAATTCCTGAGATGCAGGAGCAGCCCATGGCTCAGCAAACACCCAGTATCTAAAAACCCTGTGACAACCGCAAATGGCACCATCACCGCACGCGGCTTGTGTTTTGCACGCACGGGGCAGTGCTAGGGCAGGGGGGAGTGTGGGGCAGCCCCCAGCCCCCAGGAGAGGTTCCCACGCACTGGCCATCAGCCAGGACAGGGGAGGCAGTGCACATCCCGTCCCAGCACCCCAGCTTGACGGGGACCCTGGGGACACGGGATGAGGCAGGGAGCGGTGTGTGCCTCCCCGGAGCCGAAGGGCAGGGAAGAAATGGAGGTGATGTAGTCCCCAACAGAAATCCAGCACCGAGCGGAAAGCCTTGCCTTTCCCCATGTTCATTCAGAGTGCGTGCACCAAAGAGGCTCAGGACCGCAACGCAGGTGGCCGATGCTCAGATCTCCGTAGGGGCTCACACAGCCGGCAAGGGGACACAGCTCCCAGTGACCCTTCTGCTCCAAAGGAAATCAATGGGCACGCTAAAAGGAGTATTTTCCTTTACCTACCAACGATGACTGTTTCAGTGAAATACTGGGACCCATATTTTTTTAAAACTTCAGATACATCTGTCAGGGTTGGGCAATTTCGCCTATAAGAGAAACTTTCAATGTGCCATAAGGGAGAAACTATTTTTGCAATCTTCCCTTTGGCTTAAAATCTGCTGCTGGAATTTTTTTCAGAAGGTAGAGCTCCGCACACTTGAAAAAACTGACGGCACTAAAATACATATTTATGGTTTCCTCATATAGGGAAAAACAACAGAAGAAAGTAATGATAAGCTGCACAAAATGTTGGCAGAGCTCTGGAAACAGGACAGAGAGCACACTGGGGATCGGGATCAGTGGCAGAGTCAGAGGGAAAACAGAAATGAAAGGACTACTCGGGCAGAGGCGCTGAACCCCAGCCACTGCCCCGTGCCGTCTGCCAGGGGCAGGCCAGGCGAGCACAGGGTGCTTGGCTGCAGGGGTGCTCAGAGAATTGTAGAATGGTTTGTGTTGGAAGGGACCTTCAAGCCCACCCAGTGGCACCCCCTGCCCTGGGCAGGGACACCTCCCACCAGCCCAGGTTGCTCCAAGCCCCGTCCNACTCCAACTTGGATCCTGCTCGGCTGAAGGGATGCTCAGCCACAGGGGTGCTCGGCTGGGTCTGGCCGGAGCTCAGGCACGGCAGCACACACCAGCTCTGGCTGCACAGGCTGCGATGACCAACAACCGCTGCCAGTGGCCCCATCCCAGTGGCACCTAGCGCGTCGCTCCCTCGGGTGACACACAACATAACTCATTGCGCCTCTGCTGGATTCAAAAATCAGGGAGTTGACCCTTGCAGAAAGAGGGAAAAGTAAATTTGCAGAGGACACAGCAGAAGATAACACACTGCAGAAAGTCATTAAGCTTATCTGGAGCGCAATCAGGAAATTATATGCCAAGCCCGCACTATCGGTTCATATCAGTTCTTTCCGTAATTGCCAGCTTACTATTTAGAGGCAACAGAATAATGATGCCAAAGGGCTTAAAAACCTGGTATGCTCTGGAGACTATATGAGGTCCCCGGGTGTAGGGAATTGTGTAAGGAAAGCTGCCTTGGGCAGGATAGAGACAGGAGAACCTGTGGAAGCCTGTGAAATGTAAAGCCTTGCTCTCGAAGGAAGGCCTGTGAGCAGAGATCAGGACATGCAAGAACCATTGAACCCGCCTCGGATGTACTTCTGCTGAGGAACAAGGACTCGTCGTTACGCCGGGTCAGTCCCTGTGCTTGCACCATCACACAGTCAGGTCAAACAGACACCTGGTCAGCACTTACCAGGTACGGGACACCAGAAGCTCAGTGTGGCAGCGCTCTGCGGGGCTGCAATGGGACCAGCGGACAGGGATGGCGGACCCAGCATCCGTCATACAGCCTCCAACGTCAGTTAAACAGCTGCCAACCAATCGAACGTGAAACTCTGCAGACAACAGCCATGGCAGCAAGAAGCAGGTCACCAGGTCTGGAGCGGCTCAGATCAGCTCAGCTCAGGTCAGGTCAGCTCAGGTCAGATGAGGTCAGGTCAGCAGCTCTGGTCCCCGCTGCTGACCCACAGCGGAGCTTGGAGGGGGGCCCTGACGCTGGGTGGGATGTTGTGTAACCAACAGCTGGAAATCATCCTCCCTACCCTGGTCAAGTTACAGGAAAATGTAACTGCACCTAACGAAGACAAGAAACAAGGAGAGATGTTACAGCCTCCCAGCCTGAGAGCATGGCTCAGGACACCAAGGGTACCAGAGGGGTGATCACCACCCCTGGGAAACGCAGACTGCTGAGAGGCTGTGGAAAGCGATGGGAGAGGAGACAATTAAACTCCTATTTCTGATGTGGAAAGGGGAGCCATGAGACCGAAATCTCAGGGATAACCCTGGAGAGAAATTGGGAGCTGGGCTTGACAGCGAGAGACCCCAAGACCCTGTAAAACTGGGAATGCTCCCAAAACAGCATGGCAAAATACAGAGCACCGAAAGAGCGTCTCTAGCTGCCGGGGTGTCCACGCGAGGAGCAGGCGCTCACCCTCAAGAGCCAAGCTCCAGCTGAATACGCCAGTTCGAGGTGTCGAGGCAGGAGAGCAGGTCCTGGGACGAGGGGTGGTGACGCCTGTGACTCCACACTCAGAGCACTGGGCACTTCACACACTGCCCACCACCGCTCCTGGGCACCCCACACCCCAGCCAGATGCTCCGGATGCTCCAAGGGTGGCCTGGGGAAAGGAAGCGCTGGAGAAGCCCAGAAATCCCACACATCCCCCCAAAGTCCCCAGCAGAGGAAGGGGTGGGGAGGCGGAGGAGCCAGGGAAGGCAGAGCATCCAGGAACGGCTGCTGGGATGGGGTGTTGGAGCGGGGCTGAGCACGCCAGCGCCGTCCCGCGGCACATCCCAATGGCCAGCTTTCCAGGAGCAGGGAGGACAGGAGATCTAGCCACTTCCCATCACCAGGTCTGCGGGAAGAGCCTGTGGTGGGAATGGTGCGGGATGTGACCAGGAGGAGGGCAAAGCCAGCGGGAGGCTGGCAGGGAGAGGAGAGGGATCCGGCCCGGCAGGAGCTGACAGCACAATTCCCCCCGGACCCAATCATATTTAATTTTTCTATCAATTTTCATTAGCCTTTTCCCATTCCTCTGGTTCGTCCACAGTGTTCCAGGATTTGTTAAAAATAAACCATTACTGTCTCGGGGAGCTCCTTGGCCAATTATTTTAATACTCCTGGGTACCAGTTATCCAGCTCTGTCACTTTTAAAATGCCTTACTTAAACTGTCACTTTTTAACCTTTCTCTTAGTTCCTGTAGAAGTAGAAAATATCTCACTGTCTCCATGAGTTTGCATTTCTCTGCTTCTTTTTGCAAATGGCAAACAGAAATAATCACCGAGAACTTTTCTCTTCTGCATCACCCCTGTCGGTATTTCTCTCTCACCCTACAGTTAGGCTCAGCGCTATGACAGGCTTTTACTTGTATCGAAAATGTAATTCTCCTTCTGCACCTCATACCTGACCCAAGGATACCTAACATTTTAATTAGAAAACTTCCACTCATCTCAGAAGACAGACATGCAGGTACAAAACAAAGACCCTTGGCACGCAGACATTTTCCTGGGGAGCAGGGCCAAGAACTAAAACCGCGGTCTGGCAGAAATGTGGGTGGCGAGAAGGGCGGCTCCAGCAGCGCCCGCTGCCCCTCACCCAAGGGACAGCCCCTCCCAGGCAGGGATGGGGACAGGGTCCCACCAGCACCCCGGCTCCTCCGGCACCCCGAAAGCACCCCAGCTCCCAGCCAGCTGCTCTGGACCCGCGGTTTTAAACAAGTCATCACCTAAGCCTGACGATAACATCATTATTTCATGTGTTAATTGGCCGTTTCTCCATCCTCTGTTGCTTCGCATTAATAAACCACGTTGTTTGGGCTACTCGGGGTAGTGTCGACACAAGTGTTTACTGGTCATTAAGCCCTGAGCTGTGGCTAATAAATACAGCCTACAACTTAATGCGAGGCTGTTTCTTTTAATAAACCGCCGCTCAGAACTTGCACAGACACCGGATTACTGAGGAACAGCATCGCTGAAACACAGAGAAGCTGTACCGTGATTATTTTAATGACCTTACCTCATCTCCGAGATACAGTTTTGAACAGTTTCTGAATCTAATTATCACAGATCATTTTAATTAATCGGGGAAGGGATGACAGAACAGTGCTGTATCTTTTTGTCTTTTTCCAAAAGACACATCAAACATCTTGTAGGACAGAAAAAGTAAAAATACGCAAACAAAGCGGGTTTCCCTCCAGCTGGACAAGATCAAAAGTAGCATACACATATTTTTGGAAACAGAAAAAGAAATCCTTAGCTGCTTTCAAAACTTCTAGCCCAGAGGAATGACTCTGAAAGGTCTTTTCCCTCCTTTTCTGCATCTTAGTGTATAAAGAAGATACCATCGAATCTGCAGCGTGAGACCCAGTCAGTTTGCAGGTTTTACAGCTATCTCTTCTATGCCAGATAATTTAATGGGTCTCTCGGTCCTAATGTTCTTAACTCAGCAATGTGTCTGAGCATTTTAGATAAGACGTACTTAAGGCTTTGGCAAAGAAGTTTAGATTTTAATTGCTGCTCCAAAAATTGACCAGCCGTGCTGCTGTTGCAAGATTTCTGTTGAACTTGTGAAACAGAGGCTGACGGATGGACACCTACACCCCCAAATCCATCCGTACAGCAAGTGCAGACTAATCCCGGCTTGAGTCCCCAGCAATGCCTCGTGAGGGCTTTTACGCCCCAGCTGTGGTCCAGCAATTCATTGCCCCAGCTGTGGTCCAGCAATTCATTGCCCCAGCTGTGGTCCAGCTGTGCAGGAGCCGGCGTGGCAGCTGCTGAGGACCACGCTGGGCTCTGACTGCTCTGCCACATGCCCCGCCGCCAGGCAGTGGCCTTCTCCAGCTGGCATCCATTGCTGCTCCTATGGCAACTTGGAGCAGACAGGGATCTCAGGAGATCCTGATGACCCTTTTCCCACATCTTCCCACCCAAACGGTATTTCCATTGCTCGCCAGCGCGGCGCACTCCAGACAACTCTTGTGTGACATCAGGTGTGAACGGAACAGACGGAATCGCAGGGCAACTGAGCGGTAAAAGAGTTGGTGTGGGAGCCCATGCGTCTGCCCGCGTGGTGCCACGCTCGGAGGGGACAAGCCAGCCGTGGCGATGGGCACCCGCATCAGGACAGTCGGTGGCCCACACAGGGACCAGCACAGCGGAAAGCCAGTGGCTTCAGCACAGAAATCATTCAACTCCCGGTGGCCACAGCATGGCCGCTCTGTTCCATCTCTTCCCTGCATGAACCTTCCCCACTCTCCAGTTTTCCAAGAAAAATGAAGTCCTCGCAGGTCCCAAGTGACTCCATCACCTGCACCCCTGGCTATGTCACCGTACCGGTAACCACCGAGACCCCTGCTGTTCGGGACGCCGGGGCTCAATCGGTGACCAGCCCAGCGATTTCGATCTGGAGCTCGGGCAGGTTTTAAACTTATTTATTTTCTATTGAATACATTTAGGTATAATTCTCTCTTATCTTAATTAATATCAGGAAAATTACGCAGTTCCCTTTTCACAAAAGGAGAAAAGAGCAGCATTATGCAGGAAAATGCTTGTAGAAACAAGAAACCTCAAAGTTTTACCTCAGGTAAATTAGCATGACTTTACTGGAGCTAACTGAGTTATCCTTAAATTATGCACAGAAATCAAAGGAGGTGCTTCGCTCTCCCCAGAACGTCCTCTTTAAAAATGCATCACTCTTCCTCATTTCTAGGCTTCCAGGCACAGGGACACGTTTTTCTGCGATGTGGTGCGTGTCACATCCCGCTCCCTGACCCCGGCCGGTTTGTCAGGAGGAAGGGGAGGACGCAGGGAGAGCCCACCGCCCGGCTGCCACCAGCGCAGGGACCAAGCACCTGGCCGGCCCTGGCCACTGCAGTTCCCGCACGCCCGGCTCCTGCTGGGGAGGGAGAGACGGACCCAGATGGGGCTGCTCCCCCTGCGAGCTCCCCCAGCACCCCGATCCCCACTGCGAGCACTCGCAGAACCCCAATTCCCCCCGTGAGCACCCAGAGCACCCTGCTCCCCCCTGTGAGAGGGGTGAGGGGACAGCCTGTGCGTGGAGATCTGGCAGGTTTTTCATCTGTTTGTGTCCGCTACGGCAAACCAAGAGACCAGTGTGCCCCCGCCTGCAGACCAGCACAGTGACAGAGGTGACAACAGGGGGTTGGTTTTGCTAGCAGATTTTTACCTTTTGTTTCACTCTGAACTGAAGAAGAATCAATCCTTTTTCTTCAAAAACATCACTGCGGAGCCCGGACAACTCAGCCTGCCAGGAGTCCAGTATCCCTGGCAGTGTCCCCAGCACCAGTGGCAGCAGTGGAACAGTGGGGGGGTCCCCAGCATCCCCAGAGGGCGGCCAGCCCCCAGCTCTGGTTGCGCACGGTGGGCTGGGAATGTCCAGCACAACACCACGTGCTCCGTGTCCCCACAAACCCCATAACCCTGGGGCAGGCCGTTCCGAAACTGCTCCTAAATGTAAGGAAAATCATCAAGCTTGAACCATTTTGAGCGGAGCATCTTCTATTCCAAAAAATGCCATTTTTTTAGCAGAAAAGCTTAATGGGAGAACTTCTGAGGTATTTCCTGACTGAGAGTCTGCCCTTTAGCTACAACATTCGGGGAACACCCAGAGGCTGAAGCCCAGCTGAAAGTGGACCCTGTGTCCCCCCAAGGATGGGGACGGCAGGGCAGGTTCTGGCAGAATGCCACCCAAGGCCAGGTAAGGACTGTTCAGGGAAAGGACCCTGGAAAGTCAAGGATTTGAAACCACCTTGTATAACCCATGAGGAGAGGCTCCCGCAGCCCCCCGGCACAGGGGTGAGAGCGACCTGCCCTCCGCGGGGGGACACAGAGCTCTGCCCTCCAAAACACGGCGAGGGCAGCGCTGCCACCGCTACCGCCACGACTGGCACCGCTTGCCAACAGCACCGCTTCTGTTGCTGATTGTTTTTTCTTTAAGTTCCATCGTACTAAGAAAAGCAAAAGCAACCTACCCTCCCCATGGCACTGAAGGCTCTGACATAGGCAAATACTCTTCCATGCGCTTAATTTCTGCTGCAAAGAACTGATGTTAACTGAATTTCTTTTAATAAGAAAGCCTTTTACTGAAAATAAAATTTTACTTTAAGGAATACAAAACTTCTGTGTTGTTTTTTTGTTTTTTTTTTTAATTTTCATCTTTGATATCAAAGTTCTCCCTTTTCTATCTCTTCTTCCTTTCTGGTTCTCTTGTTTAATTTTTTAATTAAAAATGGGGTGGGGGAGATGGAGAAAATGGGAGTATTTCAGTGTTCCAGCATGGGGACAGATAAGAGCAGAGCTATGCTGTGGGCTGCACTCTCAGCGCCACAGGACTGACAATCGCTTCCGAGTTAGTTTGCCACTCAGCAGCTTGAGTGCTGCTGACTTCGCGGGCATGGTAACGTTACATCTCTCCCACAAACAGGATATGTAAGTTTTTTGAAAGATAGGTGTCTTCTATATATTGCAGTTAAGCTTTATTGTTAAGATTGTACATTTTACTCATCAAAGAAACTTTTTTGTGGTAATAATGCCGCTACCTTTGTTTCACACATGACCAGGCATTGCAGCTGGGAGCTTCTTCCCCAGCTGGGATGAGCCTTTTCAGCCACCGCTTCATCCCTGGCTCCCGTGGACATCTCCAAAATGCTCTGCAAGTCAGTGAACTGCTTCAGAGCTCGGTTCCTACTTAAAAATCCCTCTTCAGCCAGTTTTATCTCTCCGGGGTGGAGAGGGAACGCCAGGGTGGGCACCCAGCCAGGAACCTCCTGGCATTCACTCGTCCTCCCGGAGGTCAGAGCCCATGCCAGGGCGTGTGTGCCCAGGCAGCACAGAGGAGCTGAACAAGGCACATGCCTGCTACGGGGGATTGCCAGAAAATAACTTGCCATGCTCCCTCCATTCCCGCACAGACACCTGCTGCAAAGGAAAGAGGCAGGGACCTAGGAAAGCTCGCTGGCACGCCAGCTCCAGCACCCTGCACCGACAGCTGCAGGCATGTAAATTACTCACTGATCACTTGCAGCCTGCGCCCACTTTGGGCAGAGGCGCAGCCTGTACGCCCGTTGCCTGCAAGTGGGGCAAAGCCCATCATCTGTGCTCACCTGGGTGCCAGGACCACTGTGTGCCACGCTCGCCTGGACACCCACTGGGTGCCCGGCACCTGCAGGGCGGCTGCCCCCCGCCAGCAGCAGCTCTCTGCCCGGTCCAGACACCTCCGTGCCACGACACCTCTGGCACAGTTGCCCTGCCGTGCCCCCAGCTCGCCAGCAGCAGCCCCCTGAAATGCCTCTTCCCCTCCCGGAGCCCAGCCGCCTGCTCCTCTCCCATCCCAATCAGAGGTGGGATGCTGAATCTGCACCTCCCCTCCATGCCAGCGCCCCGCTGCCGCGAGCAACCCCCCAGCACCTCTCCCCCGCCTCCAGCACAACCTGCTAATTGTAAGCTTTCCAGAAAAACCTTCCTTGAAGTCTCTGAGAAGAAAATGTAATAATAAAAACAATAACAATGATAACAGTAACTATTGTTTTAAAAGAAAGCCACAGTGCTGTTGCTCTGGCAGAGAGAGGCAGTAAACTCCATCCTCTTGTTCCTGACTTTTCACAACCAGGGACAAGCAGCGTGGAGAGACAAAGATGAAAAGGAGCAGTAGTAGTGTACAGGGAAAAGGAAGCAATAAATAAATGGTGTCCATAGACAAGAAGAGCTGTAGGGCAGCCAGAGCCTGTGGGCAGGATCCGAGCCTGCAGGCAGAGCCCCGGTCCCTCCGTGCTGACAACCTGCCACCCCTGCGGAGATGACTCGTCCTGTGCTGAGCTCCCCCGGGCTGAGGTCTGCCCTACGGACGAACTGCCCAGGCCGAGCAACACACGGACTCAGAAACACGACAGGGCAGGAGCAGACCTTTGGCTCTGCTTTTATCTAGTTACTGAAAAACATCATGAAACTTTATGGGGACACGTAAACACCCAGTAGCAGCAGAGCAGCATCTCTCGAGCATCACTGAGAGAAGCCCTGCTGCTCCCAGGACCCCGCTGGAGGCAGCAGTGACACCAGCCAGCTCCTGGGGCGATGCCTGGACACCCCACTGGCACCAGGACCTGCTCGGCTTTAACAGTGATGGGCTGAGGACCGACACCGCACAGCAGCAGCAGCCCAGCATCACCTTGCCACTCGCAGGACAACCGTGACCGCGGGAAGCGCCTGGAGGCACCAGCCACAGTGCCATCGCTGCCCAAACACCACCGGTACCACTCAGGTGCCGCTGGGAGAAGAGCAGCCACAGCCAGGCTGTGTGAGAAACAGCAGGCAGGAGAGCTGCCAGGAACATTGCCCAGGAAAATATCATCCCTTTTGTTCTTGGGAGCGATGGATGCCCTTAAGGCATGAAATTACTCTCTTTGAACTGAAGGAGAGGGAGGAAGCAAATGCCAGCGATCCTCCGCTCCAGCAATCTGCCTCCATCCTCTGCTCCAGCCATCTGCCTTGGGTGCCCAAGCCACCGCTGGGGACCCCACCGTCACCAGCTGAGCCCCCCCAGGCAGACGGCCACACGCCACGGAGGACGTGAGTTGGTACCCAGCAGCACCAGCCTGGTCTCTGCCAGGCTCCGGCATTTAGAGATGACAGAGGGGAAACGGGCTTCTTACCCAGCAGTGCAGCAGAGCCGCAGCGTGAGACAGCTCACACCGCTGGAAAGGAATATTGCAATGCTTCGCTCTGCTTTACCCATTTAAATGAGGGGAATGTGCTACTTTGCTATTTGCAATCAGTTAAACTCTCATTTACATATGCACACAGAAAAACAAACAAACAAATCCCCAAAGCACTGAGCAATATCTCCTAGTGATACCACGGCAGCCTTTCTTTCACGCTCTCTCTGAATGAGATCCGGCTGTCCTTACTGCATCTTCTGGGTGTAAAGAGCTGTCTCTATGTGCAATTTCCTTCCGACATACTGACACTGAGCACATGCACCCACCACGGCACAGCTGGAAATATACTGGAAGAGACTTTTCGCAACGCAAAGTGGTTCCATTTTGAAGCCTGGTGCCCCTCAGCAGCAGAGTCCAATGAAAGAGCAGAGTGGCCCACGCTCACAGTGGCGGGGTTCTGCCATCAGCTCTGTCCTCTGTGATAGCACGTGGGAATATATTGATATAATGTGAAAAATGAGCACTGCGTGGGACACATCTCTGCAAAAGGGATGAGACGTCACGGCCTGACAAAGGGGAGGTTTCCTGCAGAAGGATGCACTGCGCCGGCAGGACAGGGACATGGGACAGGGGACACGGGAGCGCATCGCCCCGACAGGCCCTGCCACACACCAGAGCACTGCTGCCACATTCATCCTCCTCCTCCTCACAGCATCAGCCTCACCAGGTTTAGGGGGAAGCCCCGCAACGCTGCACACAAGGAGGACCATGCAACGCACCAAGGAACCTGCACCATCCCTCAGCACGTGTTCAGGCTTCCCCCAAAACCTGCTGATCAGCCCTGCCCCAACACGGCTCCGGGAGCACTGGGATCCTCCCCGCTCCCAGCCTGGCCGACGCCACCCGGCTCAGTGCAAACGTCTGTCCCCACTGGTGGGACTGCACTGGCGAGGCGCGGGCGGCCCCAGCCCGCTGCACCCAGCCAAACACCCCAGGGCAGGTTCCGGGAGCCCTGGGCTCTGCCCCTGTTCGCTGCTCCAAGTGCGGGCAGCTGCTGCTGGAGAGGCCACATCACCCCCTGTCTCCCCAGCCCGGACCCACAGCCATCCCCTGCCCAGCGCACGCTGCAGGCGCCCGAGCCCTCCTCCCCGGCCCAGAGCAGGGGGAAGCCCCACTGTGCTTAGGGGCTCCCCTGGAATCCCACCAGCGTGGTTCCCGCACAGGAGGCAGTCCGAGCCTGGGCCACCCACTCCCACCCCAGCCGGGATCCCGCTCGCCCCTGGGGATCCCACCCTCCCGGGGATCCCACCCTCCCTCTCCTCACCCGAAGCCGTGGCCACACAAACCCTTTGGGAGGAGCACGCAGGTGCTGTCGGCCGAAGCCTGGGCACAGGGCCATGCCCCCCTGCCATAGCAGACATGGGGCTGTTGTCCGGGCAGCCGGAGGGACTGTCCTGCCCCAGGAATCAGCCCCAGCTTTGGTGTCCCCAAGGGCGACGGGTGCAGCATGGCAGGCGCACAGCTCTTGGCCCGGAGGGCAGACGCTCCCGGCAGTGCCTGGGCACAGGAGCTTGTTGGTGGCAGCGAGGAGCCAGTGCCAGGGCCAGCTCACCAACCCAGAACGGGTGGCCAGGCAGAGGCCCCCCAGCCCCAAAGGTCGGGCTCAGCGCGGTGGGCACGGGGAGCAGGGGCCAGGGTACAGGGAGCGAGCACACCGGACGGCTGTGCGCAAGGGGCCACTGCTGACCAGCACGGCTGGGACCACTGCTGACAACCCAGGGACGAAGCTAACATTTGCAAGGATAACATCAACCTCAACTCGAGTCAGGGATGCAGGCAGGTTGCTGTTTCCATCCCTGCCCTCATTTGCTGAGGAACTGACTTCCCTCCATTGTCTTTTTCCCCTTCATTAACTGGTAACAGGTATCCTCCCCCCGCAGCCCCTCCAACTACCATTAACTTGTTCATTCACCACTATCTTGGCTGCGCGAGTGTTGGTCAGTAACTGGGAGCACCGCGCAGACTGGCATTCCCGGATGCCCAGAGGTGGTGGATTTGCCATTAATTTCACGATGAAACAGCATTCATGCACCAACACGAACTGACATTTAGAAGTCTTTAGATACCGTCCTGCTGCAACATGATTGTACCGGATTAACGTACAAACTTCATGGGAACGAGTGCCATGTCAAAGTTACAGCCTTCTGATTCCATGATTCTATGAACTGCGCCTTTGAGAGGAGGCAGCAGGTGAACAGAAAAGAACACAGTGCATCACATAAGGATGGGAAAAGGAAAAAAGTCAGGAGAGGATCGCTGCCAGCACATGGAAACTCACACCACACACCCCGGGAGAGCTGCTAGGCTGGGGCTGACCACGGAGATGCCGAGCTTTCGCTTTGCCCTCTGAGGAAATGGGCTCAAACCTTGTAATTTTGGGAAGGATTTGAAGGTGCTGCTTGAGCTACATGGGGAGAAGCAGCACCTGGGAGGTTTAAAACATTCCAAATATTGTAGCGGAAGGCGTCAGTCCCAAGCAAAACAAGGTTGCTGTGAAGGGTGCCGGCCAGCCGAGCATTCTGGGCAGAGATGCTGCCGGTGCCACCGCCCGGCCAGCGGTGCCGTCCCCGGGAGAGCCAGGCGTCCCTCTGCACCCCGAACCCCCACCTTGCTGGGAAACGGCACCGAAAGGACCCCTCCTCTGCTGAGACCCAAGTTGGGAAACCTGTATTTTAACCCCTTGTCGTTGAAGCCCGGTTGCCATGGTTACCACAGACCAGCCTCACAGCAACTGGGAAATCGGCATTAATTTCCCCCTGCACCTAAAAAAGTACACGCTTTTCTCCCGTGACGGGTTTTTCTAAAAGGAGAGTCAGGATTTTACAATGTAATCTCTCACAAACCGTCAGGGTGGAAATAAAGGCTTTATTCCCCCCTGAGAAGGCAGGAATCGGGCTGCCGAGGGCTTGGGCTGTCCCCTGCCCTGCGAGGGGCCAGGGCAGCTCCTGCGCAGCATCCCCAGCGTCGCTGCTCCACTCCTGTCCCCTCCTGCCACCCAGGGACGCCCTCCTCTGCCTCTTACTGCTTTTGGCTGGGCAACAGTCACTGCCGCGGTCCTATTTGTTTTACCTTCTGTGCCCAGCTTACTGCAAAGACAGCCGCCAGCCTACTGGCAGTTTGGGGGTTTCCTTCCGACAAACAGTAACTGGCAGACAAAAAAACTCCCTGCAAAGTGCAACCGAGAAAGTAAGAGCTACAAAATAAGAGCAATTTATTCGAGGGTTTACAAGTCACTCTTTGGACCTTGGAGACAATTCTCTTCTGCTGCCAGGGGCTTACATTACTGCAGCCCTGCCAGGCTACATGAGCTGCGTTCATGCCTGTATTTGCACACACGTCTGCAGGTATTCCCTTTTTTTGCGTTATATTTGCATCCAACGTGTAAGGAGGGTGGTGGCATCGCCTGGTCTGTGCTGCAAACTAAGCATAATTTTGTCACGGGATCACATGGGAAACCAGAGCGTGCTTCTGACCAGTATTCGTTATTTTGGACAATGAAACCTACTGGTCTTTCTGGAAAGTTCTGTAGTCTGAAAACAACTTTTGTACCCACCCAGTCCCAACTATGTAATGGAGCTGGGCTGGCCGAATTTCATGGTATGCTTCTCACCTGGGAGCAAATAACCTCGCACTGAGATTTAAACTTGAATTTAATCTCCAAATCCCCGGAATTAGCCATATTCTACTCTTGAGTCACTCCTGTACAGTCCTACTGATGTAATGAGCGCTTGGACATTTCTGTTTCTTCCCCGCTCGTTGCTGGCAGAGGTGTGCCCAGCCCGGCACTGCTCTGATGCCGAGGCACCACGCGTCACAAACCCCTCCGAGCTCCCCTTGTCACAGCAGGGCCACGCAATCCCCGCGGAAAACATCCGCGGCCCCTGCCTTCCCTGCGCTTCTGCCATGGCATCACACGGCCCAGACCCGAGGGACTTCCCTGTGTGCAGGACCCTTGGTACTCAGCACCCCACCAAAGGAAGAGGTGTTTCAGCCCCATCCCCAGCTGCACCGCGGCACTCAGCAGCGGCTCCCAAGCCCACCCTCAGGGCGGGGGACAGAGGGCACACGCCATGCCCTCAGACAGAGCACATTTTGGACACCATTTGGTGAAATGGTGCTTTCTGAGCCACGCTGACCATTAAATACCCAGCCCAGCTTGAAACCGTTTCATAAAGCAACGTGGTAGTAAAAGCCTGAACAAATTCCCGTTTTAACTCGTGCTGAGCAGTAACCCGGGGCAGCTGCTCCAGCGAAGCCATGCAGAGGCTGGACACGTGCTCTGGAAGCCCGGGCAAGCCAGGTCCTGCCCTCCCTGCTGCCATTCAACGCATCCACATCCCACACCTGGAGCAGCCCCGTCTGCAGCTCCTCAGCCCAGCGGAGGCACCAGGGCCACGGCTGCTGGGCAGAACCTGGGTTCTGCCTCCCCAGGGGCTGCAGCAGGTTGACGTGGTGGGATAAGACGTGGTCACGGTGGGTACCACTGCTGCCTCTGCACCCGGCAGAGCAGGTATCATGCAGGGTGCCCCCTCCCCTGGCTTCCCCCATCTCCGGTGCCAGCGGCGGGCAGGGCAGGGCAGGGCAGGGGCAGGTACCGGAGGAGCGGCTGTGCTCTGTACTCTGTCCGTGTTGGCTCAGAGGGCAGACACCAGCGAGCCACCGTGCCCGAGAGCACAGCTCAAGGCTCTGACCTGGCTGGCATCCACATCTTGACATCAGCAGGTCAGTCTGTCACTAATTGAATTATACCTGCATTACTTAATAAACAAAGAATACTCTCCACATTATAACGATGTAATCCTTTAATTGGTTTATGAGCGCAGAATCCCATGGGGAGTGTCACAAATCCATCAGGATGCCCCGAGCGCTGCATTTCTGAGCTGGAGAGATAAGGAGGGTCATATGCCGGCGTTTGGCTCTGGGCTGAGCCGGCAAGGGAGCTGAGCCAGCGCTCTGCTCTGCTCCGCACCGCGCTGCCCGGCACCGGCACTGGCACCGCTCCCACGGAGCCGCCGCCGCGGGCAGCAGCAGGCGAGTCAGACCCCGTCCCCCAGCGTAGCGGCCCTGCCCGCAGGGGCACCCTCCACTGCAGGCTGTCTGCCACCCCACCTCTGTGGTGCACCCCGCGGGGCCGTCCCAGGGCAGGCACACGGGGCCCTGCCAGGCAGAACGCGCGGGGACAGTGAGGTTGCACCTGCCTGGGCGCAGGACGGCCCCGGATCCGCACTCACTCCATCAGACCTTTCCAACACAAGTCTCACCTAACTCCTCAAACACGCATGGCAGGGACTCTGTGTCCTCATCACCCATCATCTCACCCTAGAAATCCTCTTTGGTTGCGTGACCAACCAAGACTACATCCCTGAAACGTGGCATGCTTTGAAAAGACAGCAGAGCCTTGGCAGAGGGAGCCCACGCTTACCAGAACTCAGATACCCTGCCCCATGACACCCCGTGCATGCAAATGTCAGCTCAGGATCAAGACTCTAGAGTAAAAAAACCCACTTTTGCATCTTAATGCACAGCATTACTTCCAAAGCTCGCACTGCTGGCCAACAGAGAGGACGAGGAGGGCGCAGGGCAACGCAGCTGCAGCCGGAACCCTGCGCTCCTGCACACCAGCTGCCCTCCCTACTGCGCTGCGTGCGTGCCCTGTGCTGTTTGCGCCGCCCTATGCTGTGCGCACTGCCCTGTGCTGTGTGTGCTGCATGGGATGCTGTCCGCTCACGGGAGGACATCCGTGTCGCTCCACAGAGAGAGATGTTTGGTTTAAATTGTCTGTGTCCAGCATCGCAGGAGAAAGACCCTGTGCCCTCGGAGTAGGAGCGAGTCCTCTGCTTCATGTGGTAATTGTAATGCTGTTGCCCTTCATTCTCATCCTTCACCTCTCTTCGCATTCTCAGGATAAATCAAGGAAGCATTACTGACCATCGGGGAACCATTTGAGTATCTGATGTCATGTATGGCCTGAATTTCAGCTGGCAATGAGCAAGTCTCGCCTCTCCGCAGCATTCTGAGTCTTGCATCCTGCTGGTCACAATTTTGCTCCTCGTTATTGTTATTTATTCATTATTTTTATTTTCCAGATGCAATTTAAATACAGTCACACGTTCTGTACATAGGCTTCTTTAATGCTTCTTAGAAGAAATTAAGCTTATTCAGTTCAGCTCTTTGTACCCTCCAGTGAAACCGCGGAAGACAATAATAGAGCTGGTACGTGAGCAGCAAGGGGCTGCGATGCTCGAACCGAGCTCCTGCACATCACGTGGCCGAGCAATGCAAGCAATCGAAGGGCATTTACCTAAGCAGTTTGTCTTTTACTCATTTTTATATACTGCACAATGCTATGCTAGTAAAGCTCATTTAAAAACTATGCTCCTAATTTGTTCTCTTAGAAATTAATACAATCTTCACTTGGAACTAGCAGGCAGCTGTAACTATCCACCCTGACCTACTGTGTCTTTTTCCATGGCATTTATCGTGTTTCCCATCTATGAACAGGGAAGGACATGGGCATTACTTCAATCCACAGAAGGTGTTTGTTTGCAGAATGCTTCTTAAATAAAACAAGTTAGAAACAGCATCTGACCCAGGGCAGTAATGGGCAATAATGAACGCCAACAGAAATGTGAGCCCCGGGGGACACAACCTCCCATTTCAACCACCGCATGAAGACGTTCCAGGTCAGGCTGCTGGGACACCCTGCCAGGCTGGAGACCACGCCAGGCCTCCACAGACTCACCACTAACGGCCAGCACGCACAGAAGACTGTGATGTGTCACCCAAAGAACACAAACCTCCGCCCCCCCAAGCCTCTGCAGAGATGTATTTTCCTGCAGACCTCCCACCCCACACACAGAACCGCTAGGCACTGCGGTTTTTTATGGCCTTCTATTAAATTTTTAAAAGCCAGTGTTCTACAGCATGCACAGCTCCTCTGCTATTCCCAGGAGCTTCTCCATGCCCAGGGGTTTCCAGGAACGCCCCGTGCCCCCAGCCAGGCAGCACTGCCCCTCAACAGGGACAAGGCGACGCAGGCCACCATGCGCCCGGCGCCTGTGACGACGACAGCGCGGTCCCACACGCCTGCAGCAACAGGGGCAACGGGCCAGCAGAGAGGGGACGGAGCCAGGGGCGCGGGGCCAGCGCCAGCACCTGCAGGGGGGCTGAGCACTGCAGAACTCAGCCCACAGAAGTCCATTAAGCGCCCGTCCGTAAGAAGGACTGCACCGCCCGCGTACCACCCTCTCCAAGGACGCAGCCAGGCGGGAAGCGCAATCAGCTCCAGCGACAGTGCAGCTTGGAATCGGCTCCAGCAGCAGCACTCCAGGGCAGCGCTCCAGTGCAGCGCTCCACCAAGGCAGTGCTCCAGGGCAGCGCTCCACTCTTACCACGCTGGAGGTACAAGAATTACAACCTGGGGTGTCGAAGTTTTCTGAAGAAACTATTAAAAAACCCCAAAGACTGCTTTATACTACCCGGACAAGGCAAAAGCATCGCTCTGCATCTTTGAATCGCAAAACCAGTTGTGAGGACAATGGCGGGGCTGAAGAGCCATTTACACGAGCTGCTCACTGCGGGAGCAGTGCTCACCCGTACACGGCTACGCACACACCTCTCTTTACCAAACCATGAGCTGAAGTATCTTCTGTTGGGAACAGGAGCAAACCTCCTCATCTCGGACAACCAAAGAGATGCTGTAGGGCACTGACCACCCCATGGGTGTCCCCAACAGGCACTAGACCCCGATGGGGCTCCTCGCCGCTTCCCGACATGGGGATGCAGAGAGGGGAGGCATAACCGGGGTACCTGCAGCAAGAGGGGGGCTCCATGCAAGGAACAAGGAGCAACTGGAAAGGAGACTGCAACCTCAGTACCCGTCACGAAGTGCAATCGTCAGCAGGTGCCTGGGGACAAGGACACAGTTTGGAGCAGCCCAATCCATCGCTGACAAGGCCAGGGCACCGAGTGATGAGCAGCCCAAGGCGGGGTCCCTGGGTGGGCGCTCTGCTTGCAAACGCCGGGCAGAGCCTCCGCAGCAACATGTTACCCAGCAGGACGGTCCTCTCCACGTGCTCCCCATAGTCCCAGCACAGCACAGCCCTTCCCAGACGGTGCTGGCCCCTTCCCGCTGCTTCCCCCAGCAGCACGGCACGCAGACACTGCTCAGACGCAGAGAGCTCACGGAGGTGCAGGATGGAGCCGGGGCGTGCAGGAAAACCTCTCTAGGATCCAAAGCCATAACCTACAGGGCCCGAGTGCTGCCAGACCCACAAGCCACACGATCTACCCGCAGCAGGTCCCCAGCCCAGGCAGTGCCCAGGGACCCCACACGGCACCTGCCAGGACACCCCGCCGCTGGGCAAACACCACTGGAGCCTGGGGCCGGTACTGCTCCTGTCTCCTCTCCTCACACCACAGTGGTGGAAGACACCCAGTTCTCTGTGTCAGCTCGCCCAGGTTCGGCCGTGGCACCCAGGGCCCCGCCGCCGTGCCGGCCCGGTGCCAGCAGAGCCCTGTCCCACGCGAGGCTCGGTGTCCGCCGCTCTGGAGCTGCATTTGGAGCCTGGTCCCCAGCCAGGAGAGCAGCATCGCCGCAGCCGGGCTCCAGCGGAGATGAGATGCGATGCCGACATGTCAGAATGAGCCCCAAGCACAGCAAATGTGCCCACAGCGCAGCCAAAACTGCTCCGTACAGCGCGGCAGAGCTGAATCACGGTCCCGAATAGAAGGCGCTCTTGTGAAACACCACGTACCCGGCAGAACCACTGAGTCACAGCTGACAAAGCGACAAATCCTGCTCGCCTTACTCAGACCTGCTCCCACGGAGCCGTAACAGGGGGTCTTTGCATAAAGTATTTTAAAGGTGTGTTGGTGAAAACAAAAACAGCGCAGCTACCAGCGCACCGGCAGCGCTGCCGACGGCACGTGCCTTTCTTTGCTGGGGCAGAGACTTCACACAACCAGTTAACTCTTAACTTGGGTAAAGCCCAGCAAAGCTTAGCCCACACCTAACCCACATGCAGCGGAACATCTCTGCATTACTTCTCAGTGTTGTTAAGGAAATCCCATCCCAAATCCTGGCACCAGCAGCTCTGCCACCAGGGTACTGGAAACAGATTTTGGAGCTTCCTGTCAGTGTGTCTTCCTCTACCGTGCTTTTCCTTCCTTATATGTGTTTTCCGTGTACATCTGCTGTATTAGAGCCGGCACTCAGCCTGTCTGCAACAGGAGGAACCCAGCCCTTATGTCAGGCTCAGGCCTCCTGCTCCTCTGTCCCCCTTGGCCGAGCACAGAGACGAGGCAGGTACAAAGAATGAGAAGTCAATACCCAGGGAATATCAGGTATCTGGCAACGTAACAACGCTGAGGCAATGGAAACTGAAGAGTTTTATCTGTCACCAACCCAAAAGAAGTCCAACGTGATCTTGACAGAGAAGCCTGAACAAAAACTTCAAGGGAAAAAAAAAGATATGCCACTTTAAAGTAAAGCTAGCTAATCATGTGTTTTCATGGTAATATTTTGATAACAGACAGTTCCTAGTGAGAAACTTCATCTGGAAGAGCGACTTCAAAAGCAAGGCATTGGACATGGGTTTTGCGGCCTCGGGAACCAGCCCCAAACACTCAAAAGTTCCTGCTGGCCACACGCTACGCAATTAGAGAGGCATTCACTGAGGCTCCCATTACCGCTTGAATTAGCCATTTGACAAATCACCTTTTGCATTATTCAGCCTGCTTGGGGCAAATATTATTTGTAGAGCGATGTATCCCATGGCAGCACGAGAGCTGTCGCCTGGCTGAGGCACAGTGCACCCAGCCTGCCCGAGGCAGGGCATGGCGGGATGGCCAGGACGGGGACACGCTGGCAGGGAGCCCTTCGGGCACCACAGATTCCCTTGCACCCATACAAATAACGGGACGATTTGGCAGTTAAAGCAGCTGCCATGTAAATCCGTGCCCGCCTGCCCTGGGCTCCTGGCACCACAGCGTTTCACTGTGCCACACACCTCTGGCTAGCGGTGCCCGGACCGAGGGCCAGAGCCATCCCGGGGGGCAGAGCGCCTGTCCCCGGGGCCACCCTGGGCACGCAGCGACCGGCTCGACGGGCTGCGAGCCAGGAGCTCCTCCGAGAGCCCTGCCTTTGCCCTCCCCTCACCCCATCTCTGCCCCGGGAATACCAACCCCTCTCCCTCCCTCTGCAGCCTCTCCTGCTTCTCCAAGAACCATCAGTGAGAGCTGCCACAGAAAATAAAATGATTGTCATTACTATGTCAAGACGGGCGGCAGGCCAGTCAGCCAGCCATTACTATCAGCACCACAACCCAGGAGCGATCCTGTTTGCTTTTGGGAGTCTGTCGGGGTCTCCATGCCTCCTCAGGAGCCCCACAAGACCTTCACTAGCTCCAGAGAAATGCATGCATGGACACAGACTCACCCTCTGCAGCTGGGTATGTGGGGACGCTTATGGCAGCCAGGAATCAGGGCAGTGTCTTTCACCCCTGGGTCTGTAACACCACGTCCAAGACACAACCTGGACAGCCATCACCACCCCTCTCCATCCTCCCCGACCTGCTACCCGCCCCGAGCAAACCAGAAGTCACTCCTTTGAGATTTCTCACTTTGTTTTCAAAACGATGTCTCAAACTTGAGGGTTCCAGAAGATATATCTGACTAACTAGAAGCAAATGTTTCTATTTTGTTGCAAAGTCCATGATTATTTGATGTATATTTCTAGGAAGAATGGTTCACTCTTAAGCAACAAAACCTTATGCTGGTTGGGGTTTGGCTTTCCAGGCTTAAGCATCTCTCCAGTATTGCTTCTCTTCAACCACATTTCTCTCTCCTGCCCATCGACACGGACAGCATGCTTTTACTCCCAAAGCATTTTAGGTAATTACCTCAAGAACAGTTTTTATTTAAAACATACACACACGCGCACACCCCCCACACCCCCCCCTTAGCACAAAACTCATCAAATGGTGTCAGCAAGCACATTTTCATAGCACGATACAAAAGTAATTTTACTACTAGCTAGAAAAGTCTGAAGACTGCAGAGGATATATTTAGATGTGTATAAATAGGCAACACTCAGTGATGTCTGGTCAGAGTACAAATCTTCCCTAATGCATGGAATACGCCTGGCCCAAAATGCTTCAATAGCACTTAGACAAGCCTTTTCTATTTGGCTCAAGTTCTGCAGGCCCGTTAATAGCAAAGCTATTAGAATGATTTTCTGGACCGGCTGCTTGCTCAGAGAATATTCAAAAGATTGCTCTATAAAACTGAACCTGTTACCACATCTGAAAGCACAGGCAATATTGATCAGTGATGGAAAGCCATTAGCTCTCCAGCGTCTGAAGCACCTCCACGTGCCCCGGAGGACGGACAGCCCTGCTGGCACCTCGGGGTGCTCCATCTCTCCAAGGCACCTCCATCCCGCAGGCACCCTCGCTCGCCAAGCCCGGCTCCTGGGACACCCCCTCCGCACCTCCTCAGCTCGGGGGAGAAACTACACACTCCGCCTCCACGATGGCAGCGGCCCACGGGTCTGTTTGGGGAAGCTCTGGTTCCTTCTTGCCACACTGCTCCGCCACATGTCTTCTTGGGTTCCCCCCGTTTTGTCCCATGCGCCCAGCCAGCCCGGTCCCTGGGCTGGACAGCCTCCCCGTACCCTTCCTCCTCTGTCATTGCTCACACCTCTGCTGGCAAATGGAAGCCTCTCCAGACAACAAGAGTCATACGAAAAATCCAAGGCAGGTGCTCGGCAGCCACCCTGAGTGGTGCTGCAGGACAGGCAGCCCCTTCCCGGTCACGGTAAGGCAGGAGCTGGCCCCACCGCTCTCGCCAGGACGGGGCGCGGGGAGCCCACGGGAGAACTGCTGCAGCTTTGCACGGTACCAGGTGCCTGGAACATCCAGGGTTCGCTTCCACTGACCGCGCTGCCATGATAAAACCAGTAATTGCTCTTTCTGAAAGCAAAAAGGCAAGCTAATATGCCAGGAGAAGCTTCTTAGTGAGCCTTGTGACTCGAGGCCTAACTGGCAAGCTCTGCCATGCATTTTGATACAGTCTTACGCATCTAAATGCATTTATTATGCATTTAAACAAACGCATAATCCTTTGAGTACAGTATATATTTAGAAATGTAGATGGGGAAGGTGTCTGGGCACTGAGAAAGCTCAGGCTCTGGTACGGCTCCAGTGCAGAATCCAACCCGCCTCCTCCATCGTCAGAGAAATCGCTGGGCCTTGCCCTGGCGCCCACCGATACGGCTCCACCGGCCAGGACAGATGGGAACAGTGCCACGCCGCCAGGGCTGACACCGCGGTACAGAGCCCGCACTGATGGGGCAATGTCTCCAAGCTTTGGGGAGCCCAGCCCACGCCTGAGGCAGCCCATGGTGCGCACAGACCCGAGGAGCGCCCGGGTGCGGGGCAGCCCAGTCCCCGTACCATAGCAGAACCGGTACCTGCGTGCACAGTCAGTGTGGGCATCGCCACACTGCACTCCTGGACACATCTGCGGCAGGATGGGTGATGCCGGAGCCAGCCAGGGCCCTGCCAGGGACGGGCAGCCACCCGCAGACACGCAGCCAGAACCAAAAAGGCTCCAAGGACCCAGATGGATCCTCTCGTCGTACTGGTTTGTGTCTGGCTGCACTGTCTTGAAGAGTCCTGGGCACCCCAGCACTCACCCGAGGATGTTCAGAAGGCATGAACTGACACCATGTTGCTTTGGGAACATGTGAAATGCAAGGATGGGTGGGGAAGATCACTGTCATGACAGCGCGATGACAAATACAGGGCCCTCCTCGCCTGTCCAGCTCCGTGGCAGTTGGTTGGAGGCACCCAGCCTTCCCACCCCAGTCTGGGGCACTGGTGAGGTCATGTTCATACCCACAACTGAGACTAGCACATCCTTCTGCTCCAGACACTCAACGCAATGAAAAGCAGTCCCTGCCCCAGAGACCGACAGACCAGGTGAAAAGGAGAAGGCAAAGGTGCAGGAGAGGCAACGCTGACGTCCAGTGCCACGGATGGAGTGGGAGCGGGCAGTGCTCACGCTGATTCCCGTGGCAGCCCTCGGCGTGCTGCAGACCCTGTGCTCCCAGCCTGTGCCGGCCAGCAGCAGCACTGGAAGGGGCGTTCATAAGCACTTCTAGCCCACCTATGCCCATGCCTCCTTAGGCGTGATGGCCCCCAAACCGGGCTCGTGCCTCAGCACACTCCCCTCACGGGCATCTCCTGGGCTCCGGCTGCTCCCTGGAACCAGGGCGTTTGTGTGCTCCTGACATCAACATGGCTGCGAGGTTTCCTTCTGCTGGCTCCTCCACAACTGCTCTACCATCGCCCCTAACGGGAACCTTCCAGCAGCAAAAAAAGCTTTCTCTTGTCCTACATTTGCTTTCCTGCGGACCAGAAGTGTTCGCTACATGGCGGACGGAGGGGAGGGAGCAGAGGGGAGGGAGAGCATCGCTCCCGCACGCCGGGGTCAGCGCCAGCCGGCAGCGGGGCGTGTGCCCGGGCGCGGCTGCAGGACGGGGCGGCCGCCAGCGGGGCAGGGGCTGGGCCGAGGATGGAGACGGGACCCGCGCAGCCCCCTCTACCCCCGGAGGAGCTCCGCGCCCCCCCGGGTCGGCGGAGCCCAGCCGCCCCC
>VWZL01000844.1:9269-20039 GCA_013396915.1 Stercorarius parasiticus
GCTTCGGTGGTTGCTAGGTGACGGGGGGGCGGGCGGACGGGAAATGGCGGGGGGAGATCCCGGTACCGGCACCCGTGGCGGCGATCGGGCTCACCCTCTCGCCCTCCCGGTCTCCTCGGAGAGCTCGGTGGGTTGGGGTGCGCGGCCCGGCCGTGGGCAGGCCGGCGGGACCGGGCCTTTTCCGGGCGCTGCCCGCCTGTTGGGCCTCTCAGTGAGGGGGAGCGGGGGGGGGAGCTCTTCTCCTCAGGCCCGGCGCCGTGAGGGCGGGCAGAGCCTTGCTTTGGCCTTACAGAGTCCTTTGCTTGTCCGTTTCCTTTTACTTACTGAGAGCTTACCTGTGCTATTCCACTGTTAAAACAGCGTGCCTAAACGAGTGTACAAAAATAAAACTCTTCATTTAGTTGTGTTTTGGATTGTTGACTGAGGTGTGCGTAAAGTGAGGCTGGTATTGGCATAAACACATCAGCAAAAAACACCGATTCTTAAACTGTATGTGTATACACTATAAAAGCATCTCGGATGGCACGGTTGATTATTTTTTTCCTCAGATCCTGATGGGATTCCTCATTGGACAAATTTAATTTAGTCAAGTCTTCAGTGAAGTCTCACTCATCCGAATTTTTTTGTGCAGGATTGGTTTTAAATCTTACTATAGTCCTTATAGTTGATTGTATTTTTTTTTTAAACAGCATGTACAATTAACACAGTTTCTTCTTCAGTCCTCAGACAGAAATAAGAAGTTACTCCTTTAAGGCAGTGGGTGTAAAACGTAAATATTTATGCTTATCATGCAAAGTGTTCTCATTTTAGGAGTCTTGTTGCTAATTGTGCTCATGCCACAACTCAAAACTTCCTGTGGCTTGAACACGTCTTTAGCTGAGCCTCTGACAGCTTCTGCACCACAGAAAACTGCAATGTCAGAATTGAAAAGGTACAGTCATACTTAGTTTATTTTAAATGTCAAACTATACTGATTTATATCAGTTAATAACCGTACATTTTTAATATGAATTAAGATTGTACCCAAGTTCCCTTCTGGGGATGAATTTGAAAGCGAAATAGCTGCAGGCAAAGCTCAGGTCTGGCTTGCTGTGAAATGTAGAGAAGCTTGGTAAGTAGAAGGGAGCTTGTTTTCCAGTCAGATTATTCCAGAGTGTCCTAAGATGCTTTACCCTAGTGACTCTAACCTTTTTCGCACCCAGACAGTGTACAGACTTAATTAACACTATTTAAGATTATTTAAGATTTAAATATACACAAAACCTGATGTGGACCTGCTTAAGGTAATTTCCACTCAGCATAATCAGTTCAGTTTAAATTGATTCCTTATCAGTTTTCAGCTAAATCAGTGTTAGCATGCTGTAAACTGATTTGTGTGTGTCAGCATAGGAGATTTTATTGTTTTAGTGGATTTCAGTTAAGCTAATTGAACCTTCTTCTGTAGGTAAGGCTCCGTTTTCATTCTCGGTCGTTTTTTGCCCAAGCTTGTGCTGCTCCAATTATTTGTTGTTGAAGATAACAGCATGTCTTGTGTTAGAAGTGATTTGTAATGAATATGGTGCAAAGCCATGTATAAATACTTTTGTTTGTCAGAGACATGCATATCAGTTTATTTTAAATCTGTTCCCAGTATAATTAGTCTGAGAGTTAAATTGCTTTAAGACTGTCTGCACTGTCTTTTGTGCTGATTTAACTAAAGATACCTTAAAGTTTGGCCTTTTATGAATGTGGTGTAATTTCTAAAGTTAGCGAAACATAGCAATTCTACTATTTCCATCTTACTTGGCTTAAATTTTGTTTCTACTCATTAAGCTTTAATATCTTCCAGGCAAAATGTAAATGTACAAAAAAAAAATGATAGGGGCTTTTATCTCCCCATGTGGTTTTTACAACTCCTTCTCCTGGTGTTTTCCACTTTTTAAAATATATCCTTTACTTCTGGATAGAAGCCTTTCTGGTGTTGTAGGAAGTGTTGGTTCGTGGTAGTGTTTGTTTTGCTGTTAAATCATGCCTGTGTCTTCAGACTCTTGTGACTTCTAGGAATCTACAAACATACAGTGTTCGAGTTTCTGCAACCCAGTCTTACAAATCTGTGCTCTTTATCTTCAGGAAGTGTGGCGTATTTGACTTATTTTTGCTGATTTATTAGTCTTGCCACCTTTTCAAAGTTTTGGATATTGGGATATTTATAAATTTAATGCTGTCTCTCCTGTCAGCTTTGTCACAGTCTTCGAATTTCCTCATGTTTGTTATTGTCTCGTAATTTTCTTGACAGTTTTGCGTCTTGTGTTGCCAATATTTTTTTTGTTGTAATTTTTTAATATTCTTTAATGCTTCCCCCATGTTTTATTAGTATGTTTCTTTTGTGAAGCACTTTAAGCCAAAGTACTGCATAAATGGAAACATATTACATGCAAAAGAAGTAATGGAAATTTAGTGTGCATATGGATTGGGCTCTCAGCTAATTCTTGAAATACATTTTACAGTTTTTGCACTCAAAGGATATTGAATTACTTGGAAATTGGTGTAATTAAACAATACACTTAATACGATGTTTTAATCTCCATTTTGTGGGGATTAAGTATTATTTTTCAAGGCAACTAGTAGTTTTGAAGGGTGGTCTGCCAGAATTCTCTCTTCATTTTTTTATATTTTAAAATGAATTATTCTCTGTTAACAGCTGGCTGTGTTCTTTAACTGTATTTTGGATGGGATTTTCTTTTTCTTCATTGCCATCTATAGAAATTGACCAATATTTTTAGGTAAGTTTTTAGACTTAATTTTCAATAATTTGTGAAATTATCTTTTTATCTTCTCCATGTATAATAGAGTTTTTTCTTACCTCATGCATTTACTTACAATTTTTAATACAAAAACATGTCACTTGTAGCTAAGTCTGTGTGATATAATTAACATTTAAAATGTTTAAGACTATATAAAAAAATTAACTATATAATAGCTGAGTTCAATCCTAGAAATAATAGTAGAATTGGAACAGTTTTGGAAGCCTCTTCTGGGTTATGATCCAAGGGAATAATAACAAGGGATTTTTCAGAAATAAAATAAAGCATTAAAAAATACTGCAATGGGATTAAGAGGATCAAAAACTATTCTTAAATGTATGTGAGAAATCTGTAATAAAATTTAAAAATGATAAAGATGCAGATATAAGCAAGAACAATTAAAATCTTAGTTTAGAAAATGAAAATAGATGTATTTTTGTTAAGAATTTATATTTTTATGCATGACTTATTTTTTTGTATTCCTAGTGTTAATGTCCAGAACTAATTTTTCACCGTTCATTTCTAAACTTCAGTTATGTGATACCGCATAGGCACTAAATGATATGAAGAAATGTGTATCTAGAAATTCTGTTTATAACTCTTGATTTTTTTTTTTGCTGTGGTTCAGAAAACTTACTTTCTTAAAGAGAATTTTTACCTTCTGTGGAACTGGTTTCATTTTATCCTGTGGCTTCATTTTTATCTCTTAGTAGTTTAGTTGGGTTTTTACATAATTTGAGGTAATTAATCATTCATTAATTACTTATACAACCTTTAGTATGTTTTTAATAGGTAGACAGGATGCCATAAAACATTTTGTACTCCTATGCCTACTGACTATGAACAGACACAAATGATGTATAGCATGCTTGTAATGTTTATTAGTAATCTTTATGAACTATTCATGAGTCAAATCTTAATTGGTATGAGAATGTCCTTTTTTGTTTCTTATTTCTAAATAGCTTAATAGTACAAACACCTATTGTGTTTTTGCCAGAGGACACTGTAACAGTTAAGGCCTCCTTTGCTGTAGGTAGATCTGAGGTGCTTGGATTGATGCTCGTAGACCTCTGGTGCCTGGAATGCAGTTCAGGTATTGCAGGGCTCCATCACTGACCAGGGGTTGTGGCAGCACAATGGCTTGATAACAGCAACCCCATTGTAGACAAAACTGAGAGACTGTGGAAGATCTATTACCGTCTACAATCTGTGAACCATTTTTTGTGGATTTTCTTCTCACAGTTCTTAGAAGTACAGGGTATAGAGAATTCCTGTTAAAAAAACCAAACCACAACAACCAAAACACTCACACACACACAAAGACTTTGGTATATTGGCTGTAAATTCAGCAAAGTTGATCTCTGAATTATTACAAAGAGAACAGAAGAATTCTGTTCCTGCTGTATGAGAAATAGTCTTTCTTGATTCTTTTTTACCTTACCACAAATCTGTCTTTTTCTTGGTTGAACAGACAATTTGTGACAACAATGTGTGGATTTTCTCACTAATGTCAACGTGTGGAGGAGGTTGATTGTGACTTGTAAATTCTGAGTGAATTAGGTACTTCTTCCCATGGTAGGTGAAGTGGTAGAGGTTTTTACAAACTCTTGGAAGATGGGAAATGGAGGAGGAATAAAAGCATCCTTTGCAAACAGGGGAATGGCATGAGTATGACAGAAAGTGCTTTTCTATATTTGCTGTCTGGCTGTTCCACTAAGTGGGTTTCCAGACCATAGAACCTAAATGTACATTTGTGATGAAAACTGCCAGTCTGTAATCTGGACGTCATGCATTAAATTTGTTAGTAATAAAGCTATTTCTTTGGGAAATGTGATTTCCCAATTAAAATGCAACAAGAATGTTAGATTAGGGATTAATGTAAAAAGAATGTCACCTATTCATTGATCACAAGAAATGGTACATTTCCTGGGTTTATTTGATTTTTGGAGTGTTTATGGAATTGTTTTGTTGATAAGGTGGGTTTCCAAGGCATATGTATTGCATTGCTTCTTTTTGAGAAATTTGAATTAAGGTTGTGCCAGCCTGTTTTAATATGTTCCTGTTCAGTAAAACTAGCAGGTTAATGCATTAGCTGTAAGCATATGAGTAATTGAAAATCTGCTTTTTTATGAACATCTAAAAATTATTTTGGTATTGTGCAATAGCTTCTTTATTCTGTTTCGTCATGTTTTGTAAAACCTAGTAAAAGTGTTGGTGTGTTTTAAACCCAATCAGAATAGGCAGGTTAGTATTCCAAGGAAGAAATTATCTGTGTAACAATTCGAGTTCTACAAAAACAAACCTGTAATCTTAAGTTAATTCTTTACAACAACTTTAAAAAAAAACCAAATAAAACAAACACCAGCCCCAAGAACTAGACTTAAACATTAAGCTGATGTCCTTGTAAATTTTTTTAAAGTGAAGTCAGCATTTGGTCAAGTGGCAATACAGCATCTACTGAAATGTTTGCTTTTTCTGTTAAATTACTTTTTTTTTGTACTTGTTCATGATAACATGATCATCAAGGAATAACTTTTGATATGAGAAGTTACAAGCCGTAGTGATTACTTTCCATTTTTTTAGATTCAGGGCAGGTGGGTGAATCCTGTTGCTTCCTTTATTCATCCTTTGCATGCCAGAATGACTGATGGGTGCTCTTCCATGCCAAACCTGTCGCATAATTACAAGTGCTGTTCTTATTAAGGTTATTTCTATGAATTATGATCACACAGTTTGCTTAAAATATTTCAGCTTGGTTTACAATATCCATTTGTATTTGTGTATTTTCACAGAACTTAGTTGTTAGCTGCCATTATACAGATTGAATTTGTCTCCCTTTTTTTCCCCCCAAGTATTGAATCATATTTTAAGGAAAATATCAACAGAAATATCTGGGGAGGGAGAATGGTGTCTTATGATGTTGACTTTTTAAAGTTAATTGTTTAAAAACTAACTCTTTACAGAAGGAAAATACTGATACATTTTAATCTTAATGACATTATTCATTTGTGAAACATAATTTTTAAAACATGAATTAATCAGTAATAAACTTAAATGCAAACTAAACACTTTGTTTCCCGTATGGAGGTTTTTTGGTATCTTGCCGTCTTTTGGAAACCTTATCCAAATTGATTTTTCAGCAGCAGCAGAGTCTATGGATGGCTTTAGTGTTGCTTATAGTACTGTCCATATTTAGTATTTTTACTGATCCTTAAGGAAAGTAAGAAGAAATTCCATTTATTCATTCTGCTCAGGTAAACATAAGTACTGGATTTCTGCACATGCTTGTATTCAGTCAGTTGCACGCTGCAAGGCTAAACTGTCCCTGACTCTTAATAAAAGCATAGGCCCATGAATCCAGCTGTTTTGAGTCTATTGGCCATACCCATGCTACATAACTTTGAGTTTTCTGCAGCTCCAAAACATGCATACATATATTTTTGCTGTTTTTTCAGTTCAGAGTGTCAACGAGGGTTGTGTTGGAACCCATGAGAATGGTTTTCTTACTGCATGAGGCTGAGGATCAATGTTTAAAACTTTTGGGCGTGTCATGAAGGCATTTCGAGTTGCCTTATCTGGCTGGGATGGTGTTGAGGAATTAGTTCATTTGAACTCACGGTAGTCATACTGTCTGACGCAGAGTTACAAGCCATTTTGAGGGGAATTGCCAGGCTTCCTGTAGGAGAGCGCCAAGGAATGAGTCTGTATGAGCCCAGTATGAATGATAAGGGAACCATGGCTGTGGAACAAAATCGTGGGCATGACCGCTTATATTGTGAACACGAATGATGGAAAAGAAAGTAGCTTCATCTTTGAATGAAGGAGGCTTCTCCATGAAGTAATCAAGCAAAGGGAATCATGATTATAGTTTGTCTTTTACTGGTTTGTTTCTAGGATGATGCAACTATACCTTTTTGTTAAGTTTAATTTGCAGTCTACCCTTACCTGTATTGAGTAACCATGGTAATGCACTAACACACGTATGGTGAAAAGGTTGGATCTTAATTGGACAAAAACCTTTGAATACTTTGGGTCCTATTGGAAAGGTGTTACTCTTGACTATATAGTAGAATATATACTTTTAATATAGGCAAAACCACATACATTTATTTCATGACAGGTAATCCCATTTATTTACAGTAATGGGCCAGATACTGTTTTTCAAGTTGCCCGCTGTCTGACTTAGGAGAATATAAAGTATTGCTATGAAATAGCCTTTTCCTTTTATAGCTGACATACAGGGTCTAGCCTCAGTGTATTAGTCAAGGGAGCTAGAAATACACCACAGTTAAATTATGGGTTTGTATCTCCAGGTGGTGCTTGAATTCATGGTTGAAGACTGTAGAAATTAATTTTGTTAAAGCAAGAAACAACAGGACATTAAGCTACTATGCCAGCGTTAGATGTATGCTTCAAATATTTTTTGCTGCTCAGCATTATTCAGTAATCTTTAACTCAAATTGCAGGAAATATTTGAAATTCCATTCTAACAATATCCAACAGAGAATATTAAAGAAGCATTAAATTTCAAATGCCTGAGGGAAAATGTTCTCTTGCAACACCGTGGGCATTTGGATCTCACTAGTATATGCAGTATTATAGTCTAATATTATGCTTTACTTGGTCTAAAATGAAAGCCCAATTTTAATTCTATCTTGAAAAACTTGGCATACTGCAGTGAAAAATAATTTATTTGAATGTTGCTTTTTAATACATTGCAACTAACTTTAAAGCCTCCTCATATAAGACTCCCACTATGGCTTTTTGTAATCTGACTCTTTCATTAAAACTTCAAATATACTCCCAAAGACTTATCTCAGTGCTTTCATTGCTAATTTACAAGTTATAAGATCCCAAAGTTACCACAGAAGTTTTTCTTATTCTGTGCAATTTTTCTCTTAAGACAAAACTTTAGAGTATCTTTGTAAATATGTAAAACACCAAAACAGAGGATGAATATGCTCTTAAGAGGCAGGTAATATGCAAATGCAAAATAGGGTTTAATGATAGATTTACACAATTCTGGTCTGGTTAATTTGGCAAATCCATTAGTGAATTTAACTCAGAAAAGCGCTAATTAAACCTTTATGTTTTTATAACCTGTATATGCTATACTTGATAGCAAAGCTATTTCAGAAGCAAGTCCCCAGCTTACAAGATTCTGGGAAAAGAGCAGAAGAGCATTTCTAAATACCAGTATCTCTATCTTGAATATATTTCTTACCATATGATTAAGTATCTCAGTGTTTGGCAGAGCCAGGGCAAGTGGTGTATTTCTGTTGGAAAATTAAGTTCTACAATCTTTAGAGAAATAGTAGGGGTTTTTTCCACCCATAGCTGATTTTTTCCTATATGCACTTTTGACTGATGTAGGCAGAGTGGTGTCCAGGAAAATGTCAATATTGTGGTATTTCACACCTGCTTAGAGTTTCATGAGAAGCAGGTTTTTTAACAATAGTGGCCCAGTTGCCTGTGAAATTGGACCATTGTGACTTGCCTGACAAATCAGATTTGGGGGGGGNTTAAAGACTTAAAAAGTGCAGAGAGAATTTGAAAGAACAGCGTACTCCACATGGTTTAAGATGCATAATAAATACAATTTAAAAAATGGTTTTGTCTTTCATCATGTGGATATCAGGACTATAAGTATACATGTATATCATACATACATTAACCTATTTGTACGACGTAGCCATGTGGGACATAAATTAGTGTAAATTAGTGTAACTGTATCATTAGTTTCACTGCAACGCTGGACTTGGTTCTTGCCAAGTTACTGTCACTGGTTTCTGTAATGAAAGCTAGTGGACTATTGCAGTCCTACTGCAAGATCTGCTGCCACTGCTGGGAACTCCATTGTAGTACTGGTGGACACCAGCTTACCTGGATTACCACATACCTTTTAGTGGGAGCTGAAGCCTACTGAAGGTTGGTAGGCTGACTGGTTTTCCATCATAGTTGGTCTCAAGCAGTTGTACCCAAACTTCTGAGCAAGCAGAGTGAGACGCTGTTTTGCAGATGCAGTTGTCATCGTATAAAGTCTGAGAGATAATTATCTATTTGAATACACCTCTTAGAAGGCACGAATATCCACCTTGGGGTAATAATGCCATCTTGTTGTGTAATTTTTTGACAGAAATGACCAAACTCATAAGAAATGCACTTTTAAAGAATATATGCCATTTTTGGAGGACAATTAAGTGATTTTGTAAATGTTGAGCCTGTCTTCCTTAAGAAATGGAAGGCTTGTAAAATGCATTAGAAATATATGTTGAAAGAATAAGCCTATATGGACTAAAAAATCAGTCTTATTACATGGCTTCCAATGTCATAAAAATTTAGTGTAATTATATTTCTTTGATAATGCTTATATTGACTGTTCTTTAAATAATAGTATAAAGAAAAACAAAAACAAATGTAAAGCTTAATGTGCTATCATACGAAGCTCTTTCCACTCTTTTTAACTTGAGCTGTTTATTTAAGTAGATGCTTCCCAATCCACTGTTTTATCATTTTTTGTTCTGATAACTTGACCAGATGCAGTGAATGTAATGCTGTGAGTTGCAATTTCCTCTTTTTATGCGGAAAGGCTGAGAGACCTCAGTCTATGTAACCTGGAAAAAAGAAGACTGAGAGGGGACCTCATTAATGCCTATCAGTATCTAAAGGGCCGGTGGCAAGGGGATGGGGCCAGACTCTTTCCAGTGGTGCCCAGCGACAGGACAAGGGGCAACAGGCACAAACTGGAACATGGGAAATTCCATCTGAACATGAGGAGAAACTTCTTTACTTTGAGGGTGCCAGAGCACTGGAAGAGGCTGCCCAGAGAGGTTGTGGAGTCTCCTTCTCTGTAGATATTCAAAACCTGCCTGTATGCATTCCTGTCCAACCTGCTCTAGCTGAACCTGCTTTGGCAGGGTGGTTGGACTAGATGATCTCCAGAGGTGCCTTCCAACGCTTGCCATTCTGTGATTCTGTTAGTTGCCTACTGCTTTTATCATAGAATGGTTTGGGTTGGAAGGGGGGCACATCTTCCTTTAGACCAGGTTGCTCAAAGCCCCATCCAGCCTGGCCTTGAACAGCTCCAGGCATGGGGCATACACAACTTCTCAGGCAACCAGTTCCAGTGCCTTATGCCCCTCACAGTAAAGAATTTCTTCCTTGTATCTAATCTAAATCTACCTTCTTTCAGATTAAAACCCTTTGTCCTGTCACTACAGGTAAAAAGTCTGTCCCCATCTTTCTTATAAGCCCCCTTTAAGTATTAAAAGGCCGCAGTAAGGTCTCCCTGCAGCCTTCTGTTGTCCAGGCTGAACAACCCCAACTCTCTCAGCCTTTCTTAATAGGAGAGGTGTTCCAGTCCCTGATGTTTTTCGTGGCCCTCCTCTGGACCTACTCGAACAGGTCCATGTCTTTCCTGTACTGGACACCCCAGAACGGGATGCAGCACTCCAGGTGGGGTCTCGCCAGAGCGGAGCAGAGGGGCAGAATCCCTTCCCTCGGCCTGCTGGCCATGCTGCTTTTGATGCAGCCCAGGATGGGGTTGGCTTCCTGGGCTGTGAGCGCACATTGCTGGCTCATATCAGATTTTTCATTTGCCAATATCCCCAAGTCCTTCTCTGCAGGTCTGCTGGCAATACATTCATCCCCAAGTCTGTACTGATACTGGTGATTGCCCGACCCAGGTGCAGGATCGCGGCCTTGTTGAACTTCATGAGATTCACCCTGGCCTGCTTCTCAAGCCTGTCCAGATCCCTCTAGATGGCAACTCCTCCTTCAGCCGTATCAACTGCACCACTCAACTTGGTGTCATCTGCAGACATGCTGAGGATGCACTCAATCCCACTATGTCATTAATAAAGATATTAAGCAGGACTGGTCCCAAAACAGACACCTGAGGGATACCACTTGTTACTGATCTCCATTTGGACGTTGAGCTGTTGACTGCAACTATTCGGATATGGCCATCCAGCCAATTCCTTATCCA
>VWZL01000844.1:21323-135276 GCA_013396915.1 Stercorarius parasiticus
AGGTTGCTCAAAGCCCCATCCAGCCTGGCCTTGAACAGCTCCAGGCATGGGGCATACACAACTTCTCAGGCAACCAGTTCCAGTGCCTTATGCCCCTCACAGTAAAGAATTTCTTCCTTGTATCTAATCTAAATCTACCTTCTTTCAGATTAAAACCCTTTGTCCTGTCACTACAGGTAAAAAGTCTGTCCCCATCTTTCTTATAAGCCCCCTTTAAGTATTAAAAGGCCGCAGTAAGGTCTCCCTGCAGCCTTCTGTTGTCCAGGCTGAACAACCCCAACTCTCTCAGCCTTTCTTAATAGGAGAGGTGTTCCAGTCCCTGATGTTTTTCGTGGCCCTCCTCTGGACCTACTCGAACAGGTCCATGTCTTTCCTGTACTGGACACCCCAGAACGGGATGCAGCACTCCAGGTGGGGTCTCGCCAGAGCGGAGCAGAGGGGCAGAATCCCTTCCCTCGGCCTGCTGGCCATGCTGCTTTTGATGCAGCCCAGGATGGGGTTGGCTTCCTGGGCTGTGAGCGCACATTGCTGGCTCATATCAGATTTTTCATTTGCCAATATCCCCAAGTCCTTCTCTGCAGGTCTGCTGGCAATACATTCATCCCCAAGTCTGTACTGATACTGGTGATTGCCCGACCCAGGTGCAGGATCGCGGCCTTGTTGAACTTCATGAGATTCACCCTGGCCTGCTTCTCAAGCCTGTCCAGATCCCTCTAGATGGCAACTCCTCCTTCAGCCGTATCAACTGCACCACTCAACTTGGTGTCATCTGCAGACATGCTGAGGATGCACTCAATCCCACTATGTCATTAATAAAGATATTAAGCAGGACTGGTCCCAAAACAGACACCTGAGGGATACCACTTGTTACTGATCTCCATTTGGACGTTGAGCTGTTGACTGCAACTATTCGGATATGGCCATCCAGCCAATTCCTTATCCATGGAATGGTCCATCCATCAAATCCGTATCTCTCCAATTTAGAGGCAAAGGTGTTGTGTGGGACCATGTCAAAGGCCTTAGAGAAGTCAAGGTAGTTGCTCTTCCCTTGCCCACCAATGCAGGTTCACCTTTGTGGAGACTGTGTTGGCTGTCTTTAATCACATCCCTGTCATCCATATGCCTTGACTTAGCTTCCAGGAGCATCTTTCCTGTGATCTTACAGGGCAACAAGGTGAGGCTGTCACACAAAGCAGAACAGTGGCTAGGCACCTCCTGTGACAGTGCGTATTCATCGTTATATAGGAGGGAGGAGGCATGTTTTTTCAGTGTTGATTACTTTTAGATATTGAACGAGTTCCTTTGTAAATGTAATTAATACATTCACCTTGAAACAAAATTCTTAATGATGTAATGTTAGTGAATGAGGTGCAGCTTGTGACAGAATGTATGTGAAAGCTCAGAATGTTCCTTGAACACTCTGCTGCCAAAGTCCCATGCCTGTTAGGAGTGCTGGTAGCTTCTTTACTGTTTCAGCTGGCTGCAAAGGTCTCTTCATGTGGAAATCAGTGTAAGATTGGTACTGGAAAACTTGTAACAGTGCCATTCTTGTGTTAAAATACAAAATTCAGAGAGATCATGAAACAGTGGCATTGGTGGCAGTTTCACTTGAGTAAATATTTAGCTAGTAAGCAGGCTTACTCCTCCAGGGACTTTGATTTCAGAATAACTTGATTACTTGGCATTTCATCAAAGGGCACATTAAATAATTAGATTCCATAAAGATCTAGCTAGACTAGCTTCTTTGGCTTCTGTCAGTGATGGTGTTTAACTTTATCACCTTTCTTCTTTTGCTAAGTGTTTTTGTTTTGTTTTATTTTCTGGGTAGATTTTTTTTTTATATGTGATATTAGGAAACCCCCTAAGTGGCTTTTTCTGTCTCTCTGCTTTGCGATATATCAAGTTGTATCCCTATTCAGTACCTGACTTAATAAAGTAACTGCACTGCTGTCATGCTTGTTTTCTAAATTATATTGGCAAAGGTCTGCAACAGTGCCACACATGAAATTCCAGTGCATAGCTGAACTTCAATGCGGTGATCATCGATCATTTTGTGCACAATGTGCAAGTGGTTGAGCATTCCTTAAAAAGTAGCCTATAAAATATGCCGCCTATAATGTCAGTGAATAAATGCCAACTTGAGCATCCGTGTTCTTGTAAAATATGTGCTGTGCTGGTTATTAGTTACTCTGAATTCAAGGACATGACAGTGCAGATGTTGCATAAAGTTGCAGGAGTGGAACACCTATATTGATGCTGCTGCTTGATTTTCAGAAGATGGCATGCTGTGAATTCTAAAACTCCCTAGTCATGGATGAACTGCAGTAATTTTGTAATTGAGGCGACCTAAGTTAGTTATTCTACGTTTATTTCTAACTTCATTTTCCAAAAATCTCTTTGCTGGGATCAAAGAAATGTTATCATCATGAAAGAAAATAATGCAGTATTTGCAGAATGGGGCAAGTAAGCAGAAGAATGAAAGTTCTGCATCTTTTTCTCATTTATATAATAATTGTCATTTATTTCATGGATTACTGTGAAGATCATATTGTTGGCCTTCTGCTTAAAAGTAAAGGAATAATGATAATGGTGAAAATATTGCTGCTTTCCTTAACATATGAAGGTGGATGAAAAGGAAGCATCAGTCAGAAAAGTAACAGCAGCCACGACTTTAATTTGAGCAAGCCCAACTCAGACAAAGATTTTGTGAAAAGAAATACACAGATGAGAGTGAGAAGGCCCCTAATATTGTATCAGTCATAAAAAAAGACTTTATAAAAATAAAGGCTTGTGTAAAATACAGAAATTACTTAAGTCTGCTTCCCCCAGCTGTAGCCATTTACTGCTTTTGTTTTGTGCTGCCAATGTGGAAGATTAAATTTGTGTGGATGAGTTAATTTAATAGTATCTTTTACAGCTGTAGAAATGGAAAGAGCCAAATGCTAGAGCTAACTAGAATGGTCAGTCACAGCTCTCATTTGAGAGAAGATCTTTCCAAATTGCTCACAAGTAATGTGTTTTTAAACAATGTCCTTAATAAGGATGAACTGTCTTAAAAAAAAAGGGAAATATGATCTTTGTGGTTGAAGTCCTACTCCAAAATTTGTAAATGATAAAAATTTCTTTGGAATACATGGAATTACAGAATTGCAAACACAAGGTTGAAGACTTCAACCAGGTATCAATGCTCAAGTTTATATAAAGGAGTCAAAATGTATAATCTAAGTGTTGCAGGCTTACTATCACAAAAGGACATTATTTTGATTTCATGGCAAAAGCTGACCTATAATATACTCACAGCAATAACGGTAGTGGGCAATTGCTGTGTTTGATGTTTTTATTATTATTTCCTCATTTTTGTAAATTTTTTTTCCATTTTTTTTGAAACCCTGCAAAAGCAAGAAATTTACCAGTGATTGGCTGATGCTGTAAAAGCATCTTTGTATGGCCATCTGCAGAATTATTGTCAAGTTATAGGTTGTTGTCACAGTACCATTGTTCCCATCATATTGCCACTTACCTTTGGTATAAATTGGAGTCAAATGAGAAATGGCTTGCTAGAAAGAGTGGGTCAAACTGTGAAATGATTGATAATTAATAGATATGCACGATGCAAAGAACAAACTTAAAAGGCACGAACGTGCCACCTGGAATTTTCAAAATTGTCTGTCTGATTCCTTTCGTTTCAATTTTCTATTTTTGTGTGATACTGAGGTAGAAAGTCAAGCTTCTGTGAGAGCTTAGATGCTCTTTCTGGGGAAGGGAATAGAGAGAACGTGCACCACTTTAATGGTTGTTGCTAATTTGGGGCTCCCAAACCAATGCTATTCACACTGACATCCTGTCTTTTCAGACAATGTGAAGTAATATATTGAAGTAATTAAGACAATTGCTTGTAATAGCAGAAAATTACTATAATTGTTTTGTTTTCCAGATAACAAATGCAGATTTATAATTTCTGTGACAGCATCCAGAGTTTTACTACCATAATTCACAGAGAAACCATAAATAGTTATTGTTTCATTATGCCTAATGTCATTGGCATGAATTTAACTCTGTTTTATTTAAAAAACAGTCAGAACAAGTTTTATCCTCATGTTAAACATAAGCCCATTCTCGGTTTTCAAAAGCTTGTTCATGTTTTGTCACACCTGTTGATCGCAAATCATATACACATCTTGAATGGGAATGAACACTTTTTGAAGGTTTTAAAAAGAGAGCTTAAAGTAATCTTGCAGTGAAAGAAAAGCAAGCTTCAAAATGCTTCTGCCCTTCTAATGGTTTCGTCAGGTAACTCCAAGTCTATTAGAAAACTTGGTCGCTTGTATGCTATTTCCTCATGTTCCATGACATTTACAGGGTGCCTATAGTGACATTTTTCCAAAACTGGGAAGGCCTTTGCTGGCAGAAGCTGTTTTAAAATCCATTTTAAAAAAATAAAAATCTTTCTTTGAACAACTTATTTTGAAACGTAGTTTGGGTGTGATGCAGCCAAGAGATGCGCTGAGTTTTCAGTAAGCTGTGAAGTTGTAACAAAATGTGCAACTCTGTTTATACCATAGGGTTGCTATTCAATTAGACTTCCTTTTTCTTTGTTAATTATTGTGACTGAAAATATTCATCAGAGTGTAAAGAGCAGTGATGCATATAGAGGGCATTCATATGTCATTTTTTGATCTTTGATGATTTTATCAATGTAGAGGTCATACAGTGAAGGCATATATGCTGTATTGGAAATTAATACAGGTAATTCTGATATTGTTCATACTACTTGTGCCATGGCCAGTTTCTTTGTTATGTTACTGATTTGTTTTTTCCCATGGACTGTTGCAGACTTTGTCAGTGTAAATTTTGGTTATGTACATAATATTGCCTATTTTCAAAACATTTCACTCATTACTTTAAAAATCAAAATCTTTGAGTGACATAAAAATATCTGTTTAGATATAATTGCATCTTTTTATTTAAAGCATTTTAACCATCTCCAGTTTTGTCTGTTACGTCTTTTTTACCTTAAGAAACTAAAAGCGAAAGACAAGCAAATGGGTTTGAAATTGTATGAATAATCATGTTGATGATTGTGAAATAGAATGTGAGGAATCAAAAAAATTGCAATACAGGGGTATCAAGATGGTTTTGTAAATGCTAAAGTTTTAGATTGGCTTGGATAGGATACGCAGCATAGCGACAGAGAATTACAACACCCTCAAGGTTTTGTTCTCTGCCTTAAGCAGAAACTGGCCCTATTTTGAGGATCTGAAGTTGTTGACAATTTCCCACCTAGGCCATATGTATGTATGCGCCTCATTGTAGTCCTTTGATCTGAAGGGATAGTGCAGATCGCCGTCCTTATAAAGGACCTGTATTTGAAGTATTAAGCAGGTTTCTTTCCCGAACTTCTGCTCCTGGTGAGGAAGCTGTTTCTCTGTCTTCGTCTCTTGAGTTTCCTGCTGGGCTTTTGATGCTGATTTTGCAGCTGGTTAGCAGAAGGTGCCATTCATGGGGCTGAGTGCTTGAGTTTGAGTCTTGACACTAAGCGACAGCACAACTAGAGTGGATATATCACTCAGTCAACTCCTGCTTCTTTGCAGGTTCTACAAGCACAAATAGGGTCCACTTGAAAAAGGCACATGGACAGAGTAAATGTTCTTTCAGAAGTTTCTTGGTAGAGGAAAACAGTGCAAAAAGGGCTGGGAATGTAGTGCATTGACATGAAGATGCACTAGAGGGCCCAGCCTGTATGTAACCATTCTCCAAGAAGAAAACTGGGTAGTGAGGTGAAGGAACTTCTGAGAAATTACAGAGAAATTAGGAGGAGAAAGAACTGTCTAAAACCAACAGGGCTCAAAACAGGACTGAATGTGGAGAAAGGTGATAGAGTGACAAATGCATTCAACCTGAAAATGTAATCAGACAAGCATGTTTCCCTGCTGGAGAAGGGATTTAGCAACTTTGAACTCAAAATCATGTGATTTCTTCCTCCTCCTGGCTAGATTAAAAAGGGGAATGATGTTTTTAATATTATATCATGCTTAACAAACCATTGCGTGCTGTGTCAAGTTCATTTTCACTATCAGCTCTGGCTAAAAACCATTGCTATCTGTAGTCTAGCCTGAAGGTGACATGAGATTTGAATCATTGTAATTAGGCACTCATCATACTGCAAAAAGATACAACTATCTTGATGAATCTGTATATAAAAAAAAAAAGCTGTGGGTTGTTTTTTGTTTTTGGTTATGTTTTTTTTCTTTATTTAACTGCAGTTGGTGCTTGGGAAAGGGAGCGCAGCAATGAGCTCGGCAAGAAGTGAGGCGGTTTCCTCAGCATGACAACTTTTGTACTGTTCTCTGCAGAAAAAGTTAAAGAGGTTTTTTGTCCCTCCAAGTCCTGTTGACACCTTCAAATGTTCTTGGGCCTCTGCCAAGTTTTACTTGACAAACACATTCATATGTCCTACTTCTTTCTGATTTTGAGAAATACATAAGAATTTATTTTCCACACTTAGGCAAGAGCTATGAAATGAGTTATTGTTTGCCTTTTAGAATTGTAGCTGCAGGGCACACTTTTACTATGAAGTATAAGTGATGAAAAAGTGGATCTGCCCAGCAAAGTCAGGATTGTGGTTGGATGTGGCAGAAATGGGGTATAAGGAACTTTATCCCTCTGGGGAGAGGCATTTCCATACACACCAAAATGTATTTTTTCATGACCTTTATTACAGCTGCCTTGTATTAATAATTAGATTTTTTTCTCATTTTCTCTTCCATTATAGAAAAAGTGCGGAAAACATTCCTGAAGTACGTATGGCTTTCACCAGCTAGAGGTGCATTGAATTTTTACCTTTTCTTTCTGGGAACAATGAGTTACCCTTCATTCTTTTTCTCTGAAGATACTTTATCTTATCACTCATCCGCCCATCTTTCCTCAGAGCTTGGGTAACATTCCTTTTGATTATTAGGATGTTAAATTGTTCGAAAATGAATCAGGGAATGGCATTTATTGCCCAGTAGCATGCTTACTGTGCAGTGGAGTGTTGTCATAACCACAAAGTGCTTGGATTCAAGGTCCTAATGCCAATTTATAAGTGCTGTAATTTTCAGAAGTGAAATGCGAATATGGATTTAAATACTTATCTTAGGCAGTGGCAGTTGAAATGTGATAATGTACTTTGGGGGGTGCGTGGGGCAATAAGTGACTTGCCCTACTTGACTACCCTATGAACTATGGCTCTTTCAGAGTTTTGAAGAATGGGTGTTTTTAATGAATATGTTGTATAGTTTTGTGGAAAATTAAAAAAAAAAAACCACAAGTTTGCTAGTTAATGTTTAAGCTAAAGAGATTTGGAACATACTGAAAATAGATTTCAAGCTGGTTTTTGTAAGAATTTACCCTTCTGAAGTGAGCAAATACTAGTTCTGTTGGTCATGGAAACTTTCTCTTTGTTGTGATTAGGATTTAAATCAATTAATCAGCAGTACTAAAATATTAGGATGAATTTGGGTTTGCAACCTTCAATATTTAACAAGAAACATAGCTGAGAGTTTTTCTGTCTTGAAATGATGAACTGGAGGTAGAGTTAACACTTAGCTCATAGCAGTAGCCATAATTTCCAGATGACAACATAAGTATTTATATTCGGAACACTGTTATTTCTTATTTCCCCCTTCTTTTTAATCACCTGACTCCTGTAAGCAAAATCCGCTGAGTAAGGGAACCGCATTCTTCTTTGATTACCTGAAGGGACGACTGATCACACAATCTGCCTTTCAGTTCCAACATTTATTTTTGGAGGTTTTTGGCTGATTTGATGGATAAGGTAGAGGTCTTAAAAGCTCCAAACATGTATGCGTTTTGTGGAAATCTAAGGACATCCAAATTGGTGTTCCCTCCCCCAGACTCCTCAAGAAAAGGCTGTGACCTGAGCTCAAGGATTTTTTTTTCAATTTGGCCTTCGGCCTTCAGTCATTAAATATGTACTTACTGATTGCTGAGAAAGCTTGTTGCTCCGGACCAGCTGTAGTCTCCTGCTTTGTGCTTGGCTGGCATGGGAGATATGTGTAGTGGCAGAGGAGAGGAAGGAAAAGGGAATTAAAGGACATGGCTACAAAGAAATGAGTGAGCCGACTGCAATGTAGAAAATATTTGGGAAACTTGAGGGAAAAGCAGGGAACGTAATGTGGAGGTTTGGGAATATGAGGATGACACAGTAGTGTTGGGCTTGTTGATCAGCACTCCATAGAAAATCAGACAAGTTACAGTGCTGTTCACTGTATGTCCTTTGGATTACAACCTGTATATGTTGGGGTGTACAAGCCCATTGAAAATAAAGTGTTAAATACTTTTTAATTCTTGTTGCCGTTTTGGTTTTAGTTTGATCACTTACTCATCGCGGGCAATGTTTTCTGCTGACAGAAAAAGGTTTCCTTGTTCTTACATGTTGATATATTGCTTCGTTTAAGGAGGATGTTGGTGTTGCCTTCAGCGCAAATGATGTATGCATTTGCATTGCTGGAACACTTTCAGAGTTTCACATTTGCTTTTATCTCCTCCACAGAATGAGCATCTGTTTTCTAGTTTATCTTTTCTGAAGATCAGCATAGATTGTTGATTACAGAGTGCAATAAATTAACTTGTCGACTTTTGCCATATTTCATGTTTATGTTATATATCTGAACAATGTTGAAGATTTATAGAAGACTTCAAAAATTAATCCGAGACGTAAATGTTTGAAAACAAAAGCTTTTTTTTTTTTTACTCTGGCTGTTATTTCTAAAAGCCTGCTACATGAAATTGCATGTGTCTTTCTAAAACAAGCTTTTTAATTTTAATCGTTGAAGGTTTTTTCTAGTGATTTATTAGACACTTGACTTTGTGCAAAACTGAAAGTATATCATCATAAAACTAACAACTATTGTCATCTTTACATGCCTAAACCAGAAAAACAGGGAATTTGAAAATACAGAGTTTATTAAGGTAAAAAATACAGTTTTTGTCATGTTGTGTTCTTTAGTTTGCTTTTAAAGGAATTTACTTTCAAATTAATGTCTTGCAAAATAGGCTTAGAAAACATCTTTGTAGTCACAATCTAACTCTTCATTAATCTGTTATCTGAAATTACTGAGTAGTGGGAGAAATTTGTAAATTTTACTTTTTCAGTAGAATCAGATGAGTGATTCTGTCTTCTGCTTGTGGGCAGCATGCTGTTTTGTTTTCCAGTTGCAATATATAAAAACAGTTTAGTTCTTACCTCTCTATTCTATTTCGGTTTTCTAACCAGAACTAACACTTTGAACACATCAGTGTTTTGAGCTGAAAATATTCCCCAAACTAAACTTTTTATATAAGCATACCCTCAAGTTTGCCTCAGCATAGTTCTTGTTGTGTTCTTGTGAGCTGAAAGTGTAGGTGCCAGAAAGCAATGGAAGTACTTCAGGTGTTTGCACAAGAAGAAAATACCCATTTTCCATTCTCTGTGAAATTCCTCCTTCCGTGTTATCCAGACGGTGTGGGCCTACTCAGAAGGTATCTACTGTTTCTCCCTGTTCTGAATTGCCAGGGAATGTATGACAAATATAGGAAACTTCTTTGTTTCTTTGGGCTTGTGGGAAATTTTTGACCATGACGTGTATGTCTATTGCAGTAGTTCAGGATAGACTTAGGTTCACAGAGAGCGTCATATCTCCAAACAATAAATCTGTCATCACATTTACATTTGTGTTGGGATGTGTGTGATGCATAACATGCAAAACAGTTGCTCAGGTGTCTGAGTAATCACAAACAGATCACTCCTCTATAAAAACACGTAAGCATCATATTTGTGTTTTGCCAATGTGATGGCTACATTATTCACACATCAAATCTCTGTCGCTTTTGTAGACTATTGGGTGATGCAACAAGCTGTGCCGCTCAGCCTGCAGCGGAGCGCTGTCTTTGGGCTTTTCCTAACTGTTTTCTTAGCTTTTGTGTGAAAAGAAATCAGTCCAACCCCTACTTTGAAATTTGTGCAAAGCTGTCTGTTCCAGTAGTTGACTTGGTATTTTGTGGTATGGAATAGTGGGGAAAAAAAACTTGAATTGCTCTGTAAGTGTTGATAAAAGCAGCTGCATTAAATAGCATAAAAGTAAATGTTTATTTTAAATAAAAAGACAAAATTCTCGGGAAAAAATACTTACTGGCTTCCTCAGAGAGAGCAGTTTGTGGAGGTACCTTAGGATAAATGCATTGATTTTTGTCTACAGTTTTTCTATAAATTATCTAAGTGAAAGTTAGGTACCATACAAAGTGTGAGGGAATGAGAATGTCCGAAAACACAGCTGCGCAGTGGAGCATTGGTACCTTGTATTGACTTCATCATTTTAGAACAACAGAGTCTAGGGAGGGATGTGTCTGCCCTAACCTCTCTGACCCCCTTGTCAAAACCAGCAGGGCAGAGAGATCGACTGACCTCATCTCCGTGAATTTGTGTCTGTTGGTTTGGAGGGGCCATTGTGGCATTTTTTTACTGTGGCTGTTTTTCTGATGTCCAGGATGATGAAGTTTCTGTGACCGTGCAGCCGTTCTCAGTCAGCTTCTGAGCTGTCTTCCTTGCAGAGCCTTCTCTGAATTCGGGTGAGGTTTAAAGCCAGCAGAGGTGATTTTCTGCCCACTGTAGAAGGTGGAGTGGGGCAGCCTTGGTGTGGTGTCAATCCTGCTGGGAGTTGTGACAGCATCCAGACCCAAAGGGCTGGATGGAGGAGTTGCAGCGCTGGACCTGGGCTGGCACACCAGGCTGCCTTGCGCTGCTCGTGCTGACGCACTGATCTTGGAGCCAGATGCCCGGTGTACTTTCCCTGGCACACTGGTACATCTTCAGTTTACAATGCTAGAGGCACTCCATATTTAGGAAGACTATTTTAGAGTTATTAATATTTAGCGCAGTAAGGCTTTGTCTAAAATTAATCAGACTCTATGTTATAAGGCGCTCATCAGTATTATACATCATGACAACAATGGAGCGAACAGATTCTGTTTATTTTTGCAACAGACCTTTAGATGTAAAATAAACAAAAGTATTAGATAATACCTCATGGCAATGTGGAAACAAACTGCATTAAGTCTTTCTCTAAGAAAGTAATTTATCTACTACTTAATTAAAAGATACGAATGCCAAGTGTTTCCACAAGTTTTTTGGAGTGAACTCTTGGATTCCACAAGAAGAGAACTAGACCAAGTACTCAAAATTTTGTTTCTCTTAAGGAACAAACCATTTCCAGACAGGCCACCTGTTTTCCCTTCTGTCAAATGCCTTGGTCTGAGGGCTCAGAGAAAAATTCAAGGAAATTTTTTAAGGGGTTCAAAGGAGTATAAAGTGATTTAAAAAAAACCAAACCAAACACAAACAACTGGCATCTAATTCCTATTTCCTTTTTTTTCCTATGTCAGTTTGTTACATGTACAATTTCATTTATGTCCTTTCAGATTTTAATAGAGTCCAAGGTAATTTTTATGCTTGATTTCTGTTAAGTGGTAAAAGACCCTGAAATTCTACCAAAAATCAGACAAGACCTTTCTCTGTGTGACTTTAACAATTTTCTGAGAGGAAAGGTAGGCTCCCTTCTTCTGTTCTCCCCTGCCCCGCTGCCTTCCCCTTACCCAAATACGATCTTCCCTTTGGCCTTGGGCAGTTTTTTTCCCATTCCTTTACCATATAAACTTGATTACATGTCTCTGAGTGTAATTGAAGGGATCTCTAGGCAAGGGGTAGGTCAGACCTGAAAAAGGAAGAGAGTTGTCACTCCCTGGGAATGAATTTGGAAGTTTGCATGTTTTCTCAAGGTAATTTTTGTCTCTTAAAATCAGCATGTAATTTTTTCACTGTGTAGTCCTTCTGTTTCTCCTGGAATGTTCACTCCTACATATCTCATACATTTCCTTGCCTATTGAAATTTAAAGAGCTCTTCTAATTGTGTTTTCTTTGTTGGTGGTGTTTCTTTCCCTATGGCTGCTTTTGTCTTAGAATTCGTCTTGAATTCAGACACTTTTTCAGAGAGCTCAATTATTTTTTTTTTTCTATGGGTAGGATTGACAGCCTGAGGTTCTCTATTGCAATTATTTCTTAACTTGTCGTATAAGCTGGAGTTGTTCTGTGTGCTTTGGTGGGGCGCGGGGGTGTGTTAGTACCTCTTCTGCATGTTCTTTGGGTTTGATGTATTATAAACTAGCAAAGACCTGAGTTTAGTGCAGTGGTGTTAGTGATGCAAGTTGAGAATTCAGCATGTCTGGGTTTGGAACTGTGGCTTTCAAGATTTTTTAAGTGTTTTAAAAGTTTTTTTAAGTGATGGAAAGTAGAAAAAATGGCCGTTACCTTGTAATGGACATTGTGATCTCCTTCTCCAGGTCCCTGTTTGCACTCAACCTAAGTTACCACATGCCTGACTCTGGGAGATGGAATAACCAGCAGAATCCCAATGGCAGCTGCTATGGAAGCACGCAAGTTTGTGAGAACATTGTAATGCACTTAAGAAATATTTTTTTAAATCCATAGAAAGTGTCACAAGTTTCATAAGTAGAATGGTAAGAAGTTCCCTGAAGTGGTGGTGTGCGTTTTTTTTTAAATGGCATGGGGTAGCTCAGGTTGAGTGAAAAGAGGGGCCTGGAGGAGAAAATTGCAAAGTTCTTTAAAGTAGTAAAAACATCATTTTTTTTCTATTTTCCAATGTATACATTCTAAATATTCTTGTTAAATATTCTTGTCTTGTTAGGATTATCTTGATAACAAGTAAACTGTACTGTTCCTGGTCATTTTTTTTCAATGCTGTTTTCTTGTGCCTCTATTGCTTCGTGCAGCCCCTCTGTCACTCTTGTGAAATAATGACCATGATAGTTTTTAGAAAGGTTTATAAAGTTGGTAGGGGTAGACTCCACTGTTCTCAAGGTAAGAGACACCATTTATTAAAAGTCCATCATTTGGAATATCCTCTTCAGGACATTGCTTATGAAATACAGCTCTAATTCTTTGTCTTTAAAATGACAAACCAGCCATGGCAGTCTTTGTTCTCCTAATGTTCCCACATGAGAAGCCTTCCCAAACTTAGTGCTGTGCCTTTTCCATCAAAGTGGGGTTTTGATGGGCTTTTCTCCCTCCTATCTTCTGGTCTTCACAACATTTTCTACCTGTTCTACACATGATTAGTAAGAAAAAGGAAGAGTTGAGCCTTACGGAGAGTCAGGTTGAACTGACTGGAAGTAAGAAGAGGTATTTGCATTTACAGTGTGTGTTCACTGGCTTGGGTCAACATTCTGGAAGTTGCCTGTATCCGCATGTTTGCTGGCATATGTACCAAATTTGCTTAAAATAATAGAAAAAACCACTTCCTTATGCAGTTCCTTTCACTTAATGTAAGTTTCAGTGACGTGTATTGTTGCTCTTGTGTTGATGGCAACAATGTTAATATCAATGTCATTAATATCAATGGCTGCTGAATATTGATTGTATTGGAATAAATTTTAAAGTTGCCTTTGTGTTGTGAAAAATTTCTATTTACATTGCCTAAAAGTTAGTCTTTCTCTTTATTGTAACTTGAAGACAGAAAAAAAAATTGGCAAAGCTTTGAAAGAACCTTCTAATGCGGCTAAATCAGTTTGTGATTAGATGAAGTGTCACAAATTTATTAATGGGAAGAGTAAGAAGAGTATTGTTATAGCAATATTGAATTTAATCTTTTATGTCTGTTCATGTTGAACAAATAATTCTCTTAGCAGATGTGAAAATGGGAATTTCACCCCACAACTTCGTTTTATATAAATATAAAAGCATGCATGTGTTTACAGGCAAGAGAATAGGTAGTACTCGGTCTCCATATAAAATGCTGGTTCGTGAGAGATGTATCAAGAACTGAGTAGTATGAACGGGTGCTTTGAGGCTTAAACTGAAACCAAGCAAAAATGTGCCGCCTGCCTCTTTTGCCTATAATAGGGTCAACACTGGGATCCATGATCCCTTTGATCTTTACATAAAACGGATGAAAATGCATAAATTGCTTCTAATCAGAGATGAATTAAAGGAAAATAGCCTCCCGGAGGACAAAGCACCCCAGGCACCCATCAACAGCCTTACCAAATAACAGACCTGGAGGAGACTTCAAAGCTGCAAACACAACTGCCAGTGAAATCCACCAAGAATCTAGATGCCATTTAAAAAAAATAATTTTCACAGTTTACAAGTGCCCAGAACTCTCTCTTTAAGAAAAAGTGACAGAAGCACACTACATGGACTTGCTTTTTAAGCTGCTAAATGTTCTTTTTCTTTTAGAAGAGTTGATAAAGGCAAGACTTGCTTGTTTAATTTAGTCCAAAAATGTGTTCAGACATGACAAACATTGGTAATTTTTGTGTCAGGTAGGGTTTACTCAATTTGAGTGGCATATTGTTTTGAAGCTGAAGTGTATGTTTTTAGTGGAGGCAGATCAGACATTTATTGTAATTGCGTCCTTGGTTGTCATCCATATTTGTCATTGTGAATACGAGCACAGTTAACATTCCTCAAATGGCAGAAGAAGGAGGAAATGCAATGATTTTGATTTTGGAGGTGAGGGAAGATTTGAGGCAATAATTTTATTGTGAGCAGTGTTCTCTTCCTGGAAAAAAAAAACAATTTTATTCTGAGTTAAGTCAGAATTCAGATCCTTTTCTAGCTCAGGTAACTCATTTAAATACTGTTTAGATACTAATATCAGTAATGTTAAATATAAGAAATACCCTTGAAGAAAAAAATATTAATTACTGAGTTGTTTCAAGAGAGAGGTAACCTAAACATGAATTTTTTACTTTTTTTGTTAGTATTCTGTTTATGAGAGGATACCAAAACTGCATTTAGCTTTTTTGAGGATAGAGAATAAACACAATACTATTAATAAAAACTGACATAGTCCATTCAAAATAGATGCTGTATTAGGAAGGATTTTACCTGCTGCCAATCGTATATGTTGCTTGTGTTGTGTACAGCATAACATTTATATCCAAGCCCACATAAATTTTAGAGTCACTTAGACACATATAAACACCATATGACATTTCCAAATATGCAACTGCATATGAAATTGTTCAGTGGACTGAATGATTTGCGGTAGGTGAGGTCAGAAAGGTTGCCTAATTCTTTGTTGTAAGAACTTATTTTCAGTTGCTTATGACTTTAATTGCTGTAACTGAAGTATGTGTTATGTGTTTGTCTAGGGCTATTGTGTTTTGGAAGAAGAAAGCAAAAAGATTTTGCCGGTCTGTCTAAGGAAGCTAGGAAAAATTGCTGAGGGCTTTCTTTCTCTTAAAATTTTTTAAGGTTTTTCCCACATCCCGAAGTCACTGATATCTCTGTTCTTTGGAGCAGACATTTTAAATCGGGTTTTGAAAAATTGGAGTTTGCCTGTGTCTTGTGAGACCTTCAAGTTCAACCATTAGCTTTCCAAAGCTTGCATCTTCATTGAATGCACTTCTCTCACTTTTGGGCCACTGACCAGGCTGCACATGAGCTTTCCTCACAGAGAGAGAATGCGCAGAGATTGACTCCTGGCAGAAGGGACACAGCTGGACTTTCTTCAAAAAGACTGATCCTGACTGATCCTATTAATATCTGGACTGACATGGCATAAGGCTGTAAGGCAGAGCAGGAAGTCTGCCTTCTTCTGTCAGGTGGGATGAGAGCTACAAAGAGAAGAGAGGGAGTGAAGTCTGAAACTCAAGAAAAGAAAAATCAAGTGTCTTGAATATACTTTGATGGCCTGTAATAGGCAGAGCAACAGTCCACCTGATTATGGACTTTTTCCCTAGCATGAAAAAAGAGGTCTTTCCACAGCTTACACAGAGAATCACCCTCATTCTCTTAACTCTTGCTCTGACACTGTTTTTCTGCCTAACAGCAAAACCTCCTCTAATATTGAATCATACTTCATTGACTGATCAGTATATAAAGCCTAAAAACAAAGTCAACCACTCTTCCCTTCTGTGAGTACCCAGAAAATTGTTGCAGATTACGTGCTTCAGGCACCGCTGTTTGGTTTTCCTTTCTTAAACTTTTTATCACGGTTGATCCTTTGAATTAGGCTGGGCCTCTTGGTGTTGGGAGTTCATGTGTGTCACACCCTTAGCGAAGAGAAATCCCAGTTCACTTTGAGTGAAAGTGAGTGGTGGAATACAGCAGTAATGTCTTCCTTCTGTACGATATCAAGTAGCACAGGTACAAATTGATACTGCTAGGCAACACAACAGCTTAGCGTGTTTTTTTTTTTTTTTTTTCAAGAAGGAGCTCATTTTCTCAAATCTCCTTGCTAGGTGCAAGGAAATTTTGGCTATTTATTTCACTTCTGCTATGTAAATCTGCTTGGAAAGGAAAGATGATGTATGACCATCTGCATTAAGCAATCAGCGTGATGGACTCATCAAACTCTTAGCAATAACTTCAGGCTCCCCTTAAGGTGGCAGTATGCATTAATCAACCAGACAGAGTGCCAAGTGCTGCTGCTTCTAAACTGAGGCTTACAGGGGCATGAGATGCCTCAGGGATCTGATTCACAATCTGGGATGGTTTACCTCGGGTTGGTTGGTCTGGTTATTGCGCTGCCTCTGCTTCGGGGACAATTCAGTTGCTTATTTAGCAGCTCCACAAATTACAGGTTGGCAAATTAAGGAAAACTGAAGTTGGTGCTAGCGTACCATTGGCACTGAGCTCTACCTTGCATCAGTTCACAACTGTGAAATACTCATTTCACAAGTAGCTGAGCCACCCTGCAACAGGGTGAGAACCCCTTCGCCCCCAAGAAAAAGAGAATTAGGTGGACAACTGGAATGAGAGCTGTTGCATCTGTCCTGTGATCCTCTGCCCTGTTCAAGAATTGGCGCAATTCTGTCCTTTGTCTTCTCCCTCAGTCTTTCAGCGTCTACATTCAAAAGCAATGTAGATAAGGAATAAACAATTTAATGCCATGAGTACTGCAATACCCAGACATGTACAGTTCACCTAGATACACTCTCCAGCAGCAAAGATATTTTTAAAGGGATTTATTCACAGGATTCCTCTACCTGCATGGAAATAAGGGTTTTTACAATTGGGATTTTTTTTCTTATAAAGGACCAAATCAAGGACTTATAATTCTCAAAAACCTTTGAACGTCTTCAGATCTAATTGGATTGTTTTTGTTGGACAGGAGTCACAGCTCTGACAATTGCATGCAAATGCAGTTGCATTTTCCATGCAGTCAATGGCAGTTGTCTCCAATTATGATAATTTGATCAGGAATATATATTCTGCTGTTTCATATTTACTTGAGGAATTGGGTAGTGGCAGTCTCATGTGAAATGCCTTCACCCTAGTGGGGATTTCTGTGCAGCCCCTGCCATGCTTCCACGTTTCAATGTACAAGCCCAATCTTGAAGAGCTTTTAGTATATCTGCTTGTCAAAATACCATTCTCCTTCTTTTTCTTCTTCATTGCCTTTGTCATCATCACCACCATCTTTGTTTGGATTTTTGACACCTTTATGGCCTTTCAGTCCACAGAGATGGAGTTATCATGTGGCCTTGTGCTCATTTGTGCCTAAATTTGCCTTTGATCTTCATCTGACACAGAATACCTCATTTCTCTAGGCTGTGACCAAGCAGTGCGGTGAATTTAAATTTTCAGATTACCTATAATCCCATTTTATTTAGGAAGCACAAAAACATTTGTCACGGTCTTCAGTTTGTTTGCTCCTCTGCCTTCAGCAGTTGAACTTACAACCTTCATTGCCCTGTCTCCAGCTTCCTTTTTTTCAGAAAGAAAAAAAAAAAAAAGAGGAGAAAAAGCTTCTCTTTACCTGCCTATAACTCAGTGCAAGATATTGGGGGCTTGCTGATGTGCTGCTGCTGTCCTGGCCTCCCAAAAGAGCTGGCATGCAGAAGATTGTTTCCCCTTCCTAGCATATGGAGAACAGAGAATGGGCAGAACACGAGAATAAAGCATGCAAGCATGGCTCAGTTTGTGAGGAACATCCCCCTGTGAGATGCCTCTAGTTGTTCCAGCCTCTGCTGTTTATAAAAACAAGTTTAATCATTCCAGATTATAGTCTGGCATATTCATGTAAACTGTTGACTGGTTTTGGTTTCTCTTAATATGCCAGACTGTAGCTTGTGGTTTTTCAGAAGCTCTGATGCAACGCCTGTGGTATTGCAACAAAGGGGGATGAACAATGGGTGAAAAGAACGAGTACAGATGTCTCAGGGCAAACCATCTCTGACCAGTCAAAGCTTTTCGATAGTCGGTAGAAAATAGGCTTGCTTGGTGACGCTGTCCGCTCAGCTTATACTGCTCTGCCGGGGAGAAAAAGGAGGACTGTTCCAGGCACTTTCTAAGGCATTCCCTCCTCGTGGAACTGTTGTGTCCAACTCTCTTCAGCTGAAAACACCTTGCAGATACCAGTGGCTCACATTATCTCTCTCCTGAGAATACAGTTTTAAGAGGCATCGTTTTGGCAGCCCTGCCAGCTGACACAGCTCTTGTTTTGCTCTTGCATCACTACCATAATTGCACTGGTAAATAATTTGTAGGGTTGCCTGGTGAGCAGGTTCAGGGAACTGAACTGGTTTTAAATTGAACATTTTCCTTTGTATGGCCTTAAAAATGCAAAAATGAAGGAGGATCAACAGCTCTGGCTTTTTTAAAGAGGGTCCTTTTTCAGGACCCTTTGTGCCAGGGATGCAGGTATAGCAGCAAAGGTGCTGATGATCGGTTTGGGGCTATCTCATAGTGAACAAGGTAACATTATTCTTAAGGTTGAGAAGAGTTTGCAGTCTAAAGAACGAGTTAGGGTACAGGGTATCCAACTAATTGAACTGTTTTTATAAGGAATATATTCTGGAATTTTGGAGATGCCTGTAATGAACCCCGTTACTACCCAGCATCATCTTTTAAACATCGTATTAGCAAAGACTTTGTGCCTTCCTACATACAAAATGCATCCCTGATTTCCCCCTTAGCCGTGCCTCCCTTAACCCACTGACTTGGACTCCTGAAGCTCCCTTGAAAGCGTAATGCTAAAAATTTTTGTCAGCAGGTTTATAAAGAATGTGTGCAAAAAAAGCTGTGTGCACAAGAAGATTCTAGAAAGCCAGTGTTTTCATGATAGTGGTGACTCAGGAGGATGTGGTACCAGTAAATCGGGGAGCTTGGAATACTATGCAGTGATATCCTTTGTAAATATCTGAGAAAAAGTGTAGATATTTTTAAATAAAATTTGCCTTTATAGATTTTGCCTGTATTTATATTGAGCAAACATGATTTCAGTATAGCTAGGAATTTAAAAGGTTTAACTGTTTTTTGAAAATAAATTATTTGAATGCTTGCAGGAGGTAAAGAAGAAATTAGTAGGTGCAAAAGTAGAATAGAAAGAGGGATTGCAACTGAAGCAAGGCTTAGGTTTGTAAGGAAGAGCATAGGAGATGTAGGAGAAATATTAATCATTTAGTTTGGGAAAAGTAGGTGGGATTGATGGACTGAGACTGTCTCTGCAGTGCAAGTCCTTCAGTATTACAAGAAGGGCAGAGAATTTCTGTAATATATGTTGAAGATGAGGTGTTGAAGGAGATGTCTTTCTAATGTGGCTCAGGCTGCTCTAACTACCTCAGAATTAAATGTAGATTCAGGGATAGAGACCATATCTGTGCTTTCTTTCACTGGCGCTAAGCATTTCAAAACACCCCTGTTACCTAAAACATAGTGTTGGGGCTTGGGAACTCTCATTGGGGTCCTTGTTCTGCCTCCAGCTTCTGAAGCAGTCTCCTCCTCAGGCAAATGGGGAAGGTTGATCTGGTATCCAGTGTGCGTTGGGCTCAGCCAGTATGGGAATAATATGATGTTTTTATTTGAAATGCAGGAGACTGAAAAGCATGGTGCATGGTGCCTTGAGGAGGGAGCTGAAAGGGGTAGGTACTGCCCCATCAGCATAAAGAACTGGGAGACTGGAGCATCCTAAGTAGGAATGGAATTTTTGTGGACCTTCCTTGCTGAATCTGAATCTTTTTACTGAGCAGTTGTGAACAATATTGTGGGGTTTTCCACCAAAGCCCAGAGATTTTTGGGTTTTTTTTAGGGTCCAGCTTATAAAAAGAAAAAGATCCACCCTGCAAAATTTGAAATTGTTTTAAAGAAAAAGTTAATGGAGTTTTAAGCAGCTGAACCATTTTTGCTGCAAAGTTACCCCAGTTTCCACCTCTGGAAAAGGGAAGTCAACCTGGTGAAGATTTATTTGTATTTCAGCTTACACAGATGAAGTTTTGCAAAGTTATTAACAATTTTAAGTACATTTGTAAAATTAGTAAGGTGGTTTGACACTTCTAAATGGCAAGGCTGCCAGCCTGCCTGTAAGAATAAAAGACAAGCTTGGGCACTGTATGATGCATTTTTCTAATATGATAATGCCTGCCTTTAATCTTTTAAGTAAACATTTTTTTCAAGACTTACATTTTTACAGGAAATTTTACTTTCTTGGATAATGGTTTAAAATGCATATATGTGTAGCTTGACTTCCACTTAACCAACCAGTTAAATTCTGCTTTAGAGACAATTTTCTTGACTTTGATCACAAACAGGTCTTTTGTCAGGACCTAAGTGTATCTTTAAAATGAAAAACAAGTGGTAAGTAAATTAAGAATATGCTTACAGAGATCGTGTTGTAGGTAATTTTGGGTATGAAAGACAAAAATGCAAGCTGGCAGAAAAGGAGATGAGTCTCGTTTGAAGGAAATGTGCTCTCATTTAAAATAGTTATATTTTTTCATCAACTGGGAGTGAAAGGAAAGTCGTCAGTGTAAGGATTGAAAATTGGTATTTTAAACACTAGGTGGTGCCATTGTGTAAAGTGTGTTTCTGTTAAGTTTGTGAAGTCAGTGAAGGTGAAAATGGTGTTTAAAAACTTCTGAGAAATGTGTCCAGAGAAGTTAGCAGTTGCAAATGAAAGATTTGTAACACAGGATGAATGAGAGTGTGCCTATAGTTCTACTTTTGTGATATGCAGAAGGAAAAGGGATATCTCAGGAAAGAGCTGTGTGATAAATTGTTGTGTTGTTTTGACTTCAAGTCTGCTTGCAAGTTATTTGCCTTTTTTGCTTTCAAAGAGGGAGAGAGAACTTAACTCGCACTGCGTGAATCTAGGAGCCATCTCCTAGCAGCTTTATATTGTGAGTATATCAAAACAAGCTTCCCTTGTGTTACTTCAAATACACCCTAAAATGCCTTAGGATTAAAGCAATCATCTGTAATACAATATCTGTGGCTCATCGTTGATTGGCTCAAAACATGAAATACAGCTTTTTTTTTTCTTGGAACAGTCAATGTGCTTCCTTCGTTGCCTGCTTTACCAAAATTCTGCATTCCTTGTCTAATCCTGAGATATTAAAATAATTAAGTGGGATAGTCACAGTTTCACTAATGAAGCATAATTGAGCTTTGGAATACTTTGATATTAAAATTAAAAAGAAAACATAAAAATGGCTTTGCTGAGCATGTGCACATTATTTCTACATATTGCTACCTGTTTTAAACAGTAACTGGGGAGCTTGCTTGCCCAAGGACAGTTGGACTGTCCTGCTAACAGCTTTTTTAGCCTGCAAGTCTTTATCATGGAGTGTGTGCAGCTCTGCTTTTTGGATCTGTGAGGAGTTAGCTCTAAACAAAGTAATCGCTATAAGTTTAAAATGTGAAAATTTGTTTGTTTCAATGTTTAGTCTTCTAGGTAAAGTGGTCAAAAGAAAATCAACGTTTTGCAATAGCCATTCAGATCTGGTTGTTGTATGTAAATGATACATTTTTAATAAACTTGTTAGAAGAAATGTTTTTGAGTTTATTCAGCAAATGCTATAGAACGATTGTTCCTATTGAGTCAGATAAAATATGATTTCATGTGCTTTGTTATTTAAATATATCAGGTCCTAATGACAATTTATGTGACCTAGAAAACACCAAAGAGTTGGCATCAATTTTTAAATTACTTCTTTCTTTCAGAACCAGAACTCTGTTCTGTAATAATATCTTACACCCAGGGTTTCTTATTATAGATGTTGCATGTACTTTAACTGCTGTGCAAAGCACCTCTCCCATGTAATTACACAAACATATTCTTAATTAATATGACTTGTGTTAGCGTGATCGAGCAATGGAATATTTTTTAGGTGGGAGTTTTGCAATCCTGAAAGAAGGCTGACAAATGAGGAATGTGGTTGCTAAATATCGCACATCTCATGAAGAAATCCTTGGGAAGGACACAGGCCAGGACAGCTAAGAGACTTCATCCGAATGAATTGCCTTTAAAAACCCTAAAACATGTATTGATGTAGGAAATGTGGTATCCCAGGCTCTTCCTGATGCTTAAGGATCTGTATGGAAAGGTGCTGTCAGATAGGAAGAGCAGTTGGGGGAACCGGAATAGTTTGTTTGTTCCATGTGAAGCAACTTGACTATATCAAACTGAAATGCCTCTCTGTAACCTCAGAATGCTAGAGTAACATATTTTGTGTTCCCTACTTTTGTGATTTAACCGCTGAGTATCCTGGAGTTAGGGCCTATAGTGCAATGTTATGCTGCTCAGTTCCATGCTGGGGATCAATCACTTTTTTACACGTTTATGCATTTTTTTCATATGTCAGTGCGTAGAACACTTGCAGAAATTTTAGGATTGGGAATGAAGCTGGAGAACTTACATGGTTCCTTTCTATATGTCCATTAATTTTGCCATTCCATTTTGAACTGCTGTAAGGCAGCACGAGCATATATCATAGATCACGATAATCATTAATGCAAATAAGATTGTGCACGTGCATGTGTAGTCATGTAGGGAGATGGTTTTGGCTCTGTGATTTCATAAAGCTTTTGAAGTTGTGGCCATACAGCTAATGAAGGAGGAGGAGTGGGTGGATGAATAGAGTAGTTACTTCCCCATGACATTTATCTGAAGCAGCTTTATTTGGTGCAGCGCTGCTTTAGGGGTAGATCAGCTAGTTGCTGATATATATGGGGAAGCAATGTAATGATGCACAGCCTGGATGACCAGTGGAGGAAGCAAAAATTCAGCATAACATAGGCCACTGTCCATCTCTGAAGTCGCTCCAGAGCTGCTACAGATAGATGGGGGAGTTCTTGGCAGCACCAACAGGCATTTTGCCATTACCGTTTGAAAGCTCGTTACACTTGCTTGATGCCAGTCCGTTGCAAACTAGTTGAATATTGAGAAATCAACTGTTGGGACTGTTGTGGAAATTTCCGATACTTTTAATGAGGACACTGCTGTAATGGGGACGTTTCATAAATAGAGTGCTCAACATGTTTAAGTGGTATTGGAAAGACAAAAGTGCCTATCCTCTCTCCCCTTCCCCCATTACCTTATGCAAACACAAATATTGATGGGAAAGAATATAGGATGCCACAAGCAGACAGCATCAAGTATGGAGAAATATACTTAAGGCCTCCAGGTGATACTGCCAAGAATATCAATAGGGGAGCAGGTCAGAGCAGAACAGATGTCAGCAATTTAGTCGCTACGAATAAACCCCTGCGAGGTGTCTTGATGCTGGAGTATATTGTCTTGAGGCAGATTTCCAGAAGATGTTGAAGATTGTGTTCAGAAAACCACTGGACAAACCCAAAAGAGATAGCACTGCTGCTGTCTACCAGGATGGCGTCCCTCTCTGGGGATGCGGCGGTGGAGAGGGAACACCAGCTGTGAACTGTTGGGAAGGAAATGCTGGATGTGGCAGTAGGCACGTTGAAGTCTTTGCCTTTTATTTTCTCATGATCTGTAGGTGTGAGAAAGAGGTGGCTGCTGTAATGTCTGTGTTTCTCGTACTGAAAAGAGACATTCCTGGTTGCCTTACAGCACTTTAAAGAGAGAGGTTTCAGCTAGTCCATGCAGTCTTGGAGCTGTGGTATGGTTACACAGGTATGGATACAAGACCTGCTCAGATGTGAAGCAGTGCAGTGAGGGATGAAACGTGACAGGCTGCCGAAGAATAGGTAGGAATGTGTCTGTAAAACTAGAAAACCAACAAACATTCTCTGTAAAATTACTCCTTTTCATTTGGAGTGACATAAAACATAAAAAATTCAGCTCAATTAAAGTATGAGGACATCACTTTGGGGAGGTCAGCTTAAGTGCCCTATCTGTTTGAATGTCTTTTTTTAGACAAACCCTGTGTTCTGGTGATTGCCCTTCCTCCTAGATGTATGGCTTCACTAGAGCCATACTCATTTGGCTGAGTTTTCCCATGACTGCTCAATAATAGTACAGAGGGAAACCCACAGAGAATTAATCCAGTCATGGTTGTGCTAATTTCCAAAGCAGCAAGTGAAAATAAGGGGAGTTTGTAATAAATGCAATATAAAACCTGTTTACATGACTGATTCTCCTCCCCACCCCCACCAGCCTGACCTTACCTCATTCCAGATTCCCCAGTTCTAGCTGAAAGCATTTTTGTGAAGAATGCTACCAGGAAAATTCCTTTTTTTATCCTGGCTATGAAAGACATGTATGAAAGACCTTTCAATGGAGAGAGGGTATCTGTCTAAATGTGTTGCTATTGAAAGAGGATTGGTTTATAATCACATAGTTTGATGTAAGAACATCTAAGAAGGAGGACTATACATTTAATCTTTGATCTAGAAATTATTTTAAGAGCCTGCACATGAGCTAAAAGAAGTTCTATCTAAATGCGCCATCTTCAGCTCCAGGTATAACCAGAAAGATTGTGGTTTTTCTAAGTGAATTTTCTCAAATATGGTTTCACTGCATAATTTCAGGGGGTTTCCTCTATCTTCGTTTAGCTGATAGATTTTTGGCAGATAAAACAGTTTGCACAGGCTCCATGTAAATGATTTTTTGGTTCTGTATTCAGGGAGGGAGTAGACTGTCCTCTTTGAGGTTATAGTGCTAACACTCTAGTAAACGATTTCTAGAGAAGATGCAGACAATTGGGTATTATACCTGACCTATTCCAGTCTGATCTCCAAGAATAGTCATTTTAAGGAAGGTAAGGTCAATCTTCATGTATGAAAAGAATCTTACTGAAGATTTTATTTCCAAAATTTCAGCAAGTGAATATGGTTTGAATGAGTTCATTGACTTAATGGATTGAGACATCTCTGAAATGCATCAGAAGCCTTAAAGAATCTTGGTATAGTAAGAGATGAACACCATTTTATGTCTTTATGGGCAGTTGCAGCCCTCAGATAAATAAAGCACTTGGCGGGTGCTTTAATACCAGTGAAGCCAGAAATTTATAAACATGGATTTTAGTGCTTTGCCAAATAAGTTGTTTCGGCACTTTTTTTTAAGCCGTCATAGAGCTTGAAATGGTGTCCTCATCTAGGCAAGTAGACTTCTAAATAAAAATTGTAAAAATAGCAAGGGTGTATTCCTCCAAGTGTGAGTTGAAAAGATGATGGAAATATGCCCCCCCACCCCTTTTCAAAACCAGAGAGCAGCTTCTGTTTTTGATCCTGGAAGCCCTTCCCAGCTGCATGTTTTCCTACTTGATCTGGCAAACGTCCTCCACCATCTTTAAACCATGACGACTCAGCCACTGCTTGCAGAGGCTTATTTTGCCCTAGTTGTGTTTTGTCTTTCTGTAGGGATATAGGATACTTTTCAATTCTTTCAGACTAATGACTTTCTTAAATACTGTCTTTTCTTCAGAAATGTAAGTACAAATACATGCTGTTCTTAACAGTACTGAATACCATTCAACCTATGCGTTGTGTATTTAACTGTGAGACAAATCCTCCTCAATATATATATTATTTTTGTAAAACATGCAGTTAACTAAACTCAGCCTTTATGCAGTAAACGTACACTTCAGATAATCTTTTCAATGAGAATAATGCAGACATTACACCCATTCTGATATGTAGAAGATGATCCATGGGGGAAAAAGATACACGTGCATAAGTCAATTATTTGAGAACGGAGTCCTTAATTTCTTCAGGCTCTATAAGAATAATTTTGGCATCTGCACATATTTATTTTAGAGATATAGGGGTAAATCTTCAGCACAGAGCATGGGGAGTTAACCATGGAACATTCATTAATGTTAATGGGATTTCTATGGCTAATTCCCCACACACTGGCTGAAAATTTAGCCCAAAGAGATTTGAAAAGTGATGTTGAGAAGCAAGTTGGTTGGTTAGCCTATTTACTTTCATGTTATTAACTGCTCTATCTGCCACTGGCTTTGTATGAGCACTGAGATATTATACTTCACAGTTAATAATAAAGGACTGTATGCTCAATACAGATTCTAGTGTGGAGGTAAAATAATGCAGTTATATGAGCAAATTGTGAGTACTTTCAGAAAAAAATAATATCTGCAAAGCCATAGAATAGAAGAGGAAAAAAAAAGAGATATTCAGGCATATTTTTAGACAGCAGAAATGGTTTACGTTTCCAGTATCTCTAGTACAGCATTAGCACCAAAAGGAAGTATAACTCTTTGGTTTTTTTGAACTTAGTATTCCACTATTGGGATCTAATTTCAGAGCTGGCCAGCTCTGAGCAGGGGGTCGTACCCAGTGACTTCCAAGTTCCTTCCAGCCTAAATTATTGTATGATTTGGACTTAATATAGCATTTGTCTTAAAGACTTTTTGGACTAGTTTACTTTTGTAAAAGTTACTTGAGATAAGATAGGAAAGTCAGTTTCTGTTTATCTTAAAACTTTGAAGAATGATTGAAACCTGGGCAAACATAAAAAGCTATTTCATCTACTAAATTGAGAATATTGTTTTAAAAGGAAGTACAGGCTCTAATTTAAAAAGTTTATCAGATTTATGTTGCTCTTTTTTTTGTGCTAAGGATATGCAACAGAGAATGTGTGTGAAATATGAATATGTGTGTGTATGTGCATAGGTATATTCACTTTTCTATTTCTATTGTATATTAGCAGTTTCCTTTCCTTTTTAGGGGAGCTATTAAATTGCCTTTCCAGTTGTTATTCAGAACAGTCAGTAGCCAGCCATTAGAGGGTGCTTCTGCACCAAGGAGCTGTCTTTTCTTAAAACCCAATTTACTTAACTTTAAGTATTTGTAGATTTAATGAAGAATCATTTTATGTTTCCTAGAATTACCCAACTTCTTCTTTAATTTGCATTACTTTGTGGAGTACTATTCTTGGAATTCACAGGATTAAAATGTGGATAACTAAAAGTGATTCAGAGAGGGCAGGATGATTCAAAGCAACAAAATATTACATTTCATAATTCTTAGTGTAAAAACAAAAGAAATATATGTGGACCCCATGCAAGTGAAAAATGGGCTGGTCTCTTACCTAATTAATGACAAAGATGAGCATCTTTATAGCACTTGCTTACAATATTGCTGCCTCTTTTAGAAATAGATTCATTCATTATAACTCCTCTGCTTATATTTGCAGCAAGAACAGTAAAATAGATGCAGTTTGTAAGTTTCTGCCATTGCTAGTAGAGATTTAGAATTAAAATTCTCGGTAAAATAATGTGGTTTTTTTCTCTAGAATGATGGTGATTCCTCATTCAGTAGCAAACTTAAAAATGATATGTCTTTGCTGTAAGAATGTGCAGACAGCAGAGTAGGGAACTGGTTTTATAGCCATTTATCCCAGGAATGCCATTTTGAAGTCTGCACTTCTTACCCAGGACACTGGTGCAAGGTGAGTGAAGGAGAATGGAAATAGGAAGATTTCTAAGAGAAAATTCTACTGTTATGGAATCGCTTCCTAAGGCTAATTGAATAAAAGTCGTTACATTTCAAAAGTGGCGCATAGTACAAAGCAGTGCATCTCAGGTATATGCTAATAATGTCTAGATCAGGAGCGTGCAGCAGAGAAATCTGCCACCTGCAAATCTTTGTCAAAGCCAGCCCATGGAGATGGTGATTCTGAAAATAGTCCTGTGGGAGAATTTGGTACGTCTTTGCATGAATTTTCAGATTTGGGTTAAGGATTTCTGATATCCAACGGCTTTAGAAAGCTGCAAAAACTTCCAAAGACCTTCTCTAGTAAAATGTTGATTGACAGGAGGAACTGACACTGAGCTTAGAAAGGGGAGGGATAAAAATCTTTTTCAGGAGCTTCTTAAGAAGCCATATAGTCTCCTAAGCCTTAAACAAAAAGGGTAGCAAAATGTCCGCATAATTGTCCACAGTTTTATTGCACCTGTATATGTTGATATGCTCATAATACCGTGTCTCTATCGAGGGCTGCTGGTTCTGCTGTCTCCAATTTTACATATAGTTCACTTAGGTATCTTTTCGTCTTTACGTTGCAAGAACATGTGGAATTAAAATCTGTGAATCTCCCTAACATCATACTACCTAACAACTTGGGAATTTAGTATTTGCATATATATTTAAGTAATATAAATTTCAACATCAGTGGGTGTGCTTTGTGAAGCAAAAGCAAAACATCTTTCTTAAGCATATCAAACAATAGAGTAATTGGATATTGTGAATATCTTGTTCTTTCTATATAAAATTTGGGGCTTCTGAATGAATACACAGAATGACTGGTAGCATGTGAGTTCTTGGAAGATATTAAGCATTGAAGGTTATGTCATGTGTCGTGTTGAAGGTAATTGTTCATAGATTTTTCAAAGAGATTTTTAGATTAGACCTATAACAACTATGTCATAGAATCACAGAATCATTTAGGTTGGAAAAGACCTTTAAGATCATCAAGTCCAACTGTTCTGTAACACAACATTTTATACAATGCCCAGCAAACTTTAGCCCTAATCTGATAAGTGTGTTTGGTACTATTCTTGTGCAAATCCTAATAGTACTGTATTTTGGAACAAAATATTAATGCACACTCTCTTGGACCAATTGACCCAGTAGTAGTTTTTCCTCTGAGTTGAATGACAACAGGATACAGTTATAAGTTACAAACTTTTTTAAAATTAGGTAGATGGATTTTTGTGCTGGTAGCATATTTGAGTAGCTGTTGTAAATCACTGATTGAGTTTGCAACTGGTATTTTGAAATTGGAACTAGACAGGTAACAATGACTGCTTAAATGAAAACAGGGAGACTGCCTAATCTTATACTTTAGTAAGCTAATTACTGCTTCTAGTATTATACATTATAATTTTAACAGTTTTTGGAGGGTTGATTCCTTCAGTAAACATTTTTTATATTAGCAAGAGCTGCTTTGTATTACTCTTTTTTAACAAGTAGCATAAATCCATCAGTTAATGATGGGAGTAGAGCTAATAAGCATAGCCGTGAAAAGAAAGCATAGGTGATCAAATATACTGGATATGCTAACTCATAATTAAAGAGAGTAAGGATGCACATATTTTGATTATGTCAATCTTGTCTGCTCCAAATCTGTCCACTAGGAAAACAAACTTGATATACAGCTGGAAAACTAAGACAGTAAGCCTGAAGCCAGGTAGTACATCACCAGTATTATCTAAAAAAAGCAGATTTTTTTTCTACAGAGAACCAATTCGCATTTCTCTCCATAATTCAGCGACACGTTGGGAAGATGCTACAAGGTCGTTGGTTGTTTCTAAAGTATTAAGAGTTGACTAAAAGTCCATTTCACATTTAAAGAAGATGATAAAACATAAAATGTACAAATTCCACCAGTAGATTATTCTACAGAAATTAAGAAGAACTACTAGCCTACGCTGGCCAGGAATTAGAGCAATTGGATAGATTCTTTCAAGACATGAAACTGGGGTTGGTGAATGAAATGACCTCTACATCAGTGTCAATTTCTAGCATATCAAATCAAGATACCGTAATTTTCAGTTTTTTGAGGCAGATGAATCTGACCATAAAGTGACACCTAACACTTTCCATCAGTGGTGATGGAATTATTAGCAAGAGGAAAGTCTTCCTTAGGAAGTGTTGGATGATACCCGTTATCTGTGTCATCTCTTGCAAATCCTGAAACTCAATTTATCTTTACTATAAATACTCAATTTTACAGGGAGGGTGCTGGTAGTTACTAAATCTATTCTCTTTCTGTTACAGGGCAGGTTTGAGACCAAATCTGTTTTAAATACTTGTCAAAGGCAACTGCAGGTATCTTATTGACAACTTGCCTTACTCTGCTCATATAATAGGTAGAATGAAACTGGATTGAGCTTTCAGCCCTTAAACACTTGTCTTAGTACTGTAGTCAGTTTGGGTCCCCTGCATAGTCAATGGAATGGAAAGAGATCCAGCCCATCAATTTTTTCTTTTATGCACATGTTCACGGACAGCACTTAACCACTGCGGTAGCCGAACGTTGTCGTGTGGCCGGCTGTCTTACAGACAGCACTCTGGCAACCTGGACCAAAGGAGGATTACCTTGGACTCTTTGTCAGCAGATTGAGAAAGACCACAGCCCATTTGGCCATGTTCAGATGGGTATCACTGCCAGAGACATGAATGCTTAAAAAGAGAAGCTCATGTCGTGAGTAAACTGCTGAACTGACCGAGCATCTCAAGTTAGTTCTGTTTGGCAGGAAAAGTTTCTTCTGGTTTTGGTAACTGGATTGCTTAGATCATCATTTTTTGTTGTGAAAAATATCCAGTTTTGGCTTTATCTGTCTCCTCTCTTTCTCTCTGTCTCTCCCCACCCCCTAGTCCCAACTTGCTGTTTCTTTCATACTGAGGACTGCCCCTATTTTGTTTGCCTTTTTTAATAAGATAGATTTCTGAAACTAGCCGTACTTATAGACCAAATATTTTACTCTCATGGCTCCCCTAAGAGTAATAGAGTAGTTTGTAGTTCTATATGAAAATCTGTGTGCATTTTGTTTTATATATGACCCCACCGCTCAACAGTTTCAAATGTGATTATGAAAATGTTTAAACAAATGCATTTTTTTCTTCAAAGTTATTTTCTCTAATGCATATCTGTGTAATTAGAACATAACATAAACTATACTGTAGCATTACAATCAGTAATTAATTATTGTAACATGAAATTTTCATTTTTCGTCTTTCCTAACTGCGAAGGTGAGTATGGCTTAAAATTGAAAAAATATTAGTCCTTTTCATAGAAACTTGTTTGAAGATCATAAAGGAGTACAAAAGAAGAAAAGCTTTTTGTTTGTGTTTGCAATCAAATCTTTCTTAAAAGGAATTCTGACACACAGGCATTGTAGTTTTTTTTAATATTACATTGAAGAAAGCAAGATACAAGTCTCACTGGATTAACTGGAATTCAAGTACAGCAGAAAAAAACATATTTAAAAACAAATGCTTGCAAACAAGAAGCTCAATGAGCCTTGCAAATGGCTATTCAAAGGTGATTTTCAAATATTAGTGAAGCTTAATTTATTGCTTGCCTAATTTATTGCCTGCATCAAAACAAGACAGAAGAAAATAGGTCAATGTAAAGAAGCTACTGAAAATTATTTAAACGGCAAAACATTCTGAAAAAGAATACAAAAAAAGCCATTTAAGGATGTAGATCTAAAAATAATCAATCTGTTTGTCCTAGTAAATTTATTCAGCTCATACAATGTACTCAGAAATATAGTTCTGTTTTTAAAGACAGCTTGCAAATTTGCAAGATTTGTAAATCAAATCAACGAGTTTGCCAATGAGCTTTTGAAAATTCTTTCACCAAGTACTCAGTTAACAAGCATAGTATAACAAGTTAAAGGCAAGAGCTGTACAGTTCAGTGAGAAATTTCTTGGTACAGCACATAAACAAAAGGAAAACTAAATAGATGATAATATTGTATTTTTCAGTGCTGCCTTAAAAATTAACCAACATCCTTAGAGATCCGGTTACTAGTTTGATAGCTAAATCTGAAATACTGCATAAAAATATAGAAGCATCTTATTTGTTTAGGTGCAAGTATAGTTAAAATTCAGATTGAATTATGGTTAACACATTGCTTTGGCCTCAACTATTGTTCTGATCACTCTTTATTTAATAGCAGGAGCCCATGCTGCAAGGCCAGTTGATGAACTAAAATGCGCATGGAAGTGTCAGTGGAAAGAAACAATTCAGATCTGTTGCTGTCAATAGTACTGCTGTAAACCCACACATTTACATAATTAATTTCCAATGTGAACTGGTGTTCTCAGTTTAAAGACCTGCTGATATAAACTTCTTTCCTTGCAAACGGGAGTTGCAGCAATGGTAAGGCAATGGAGCAAGGACTTTTCCTGTACTTGAATAATTTGCAGGTCCTTTCACCTTTTGAGGCTTGTTTCTGCTTAACTTAAAAAAGAGGTATTTTTTTATCTTCTCTTTTGGTAAGAAAACACTTTTATGAAATTGTATGACCTGCTGACCTTTAGTATTGGTAAATGGGTTTATTTACAACAACAATCACTATCTAAAAGAATAGCGTAAAACAGTTTGACATTTAGTACTTCTGTAATTACCTTATGTCATGTGTCAGTACTGGATATCTGTAGTTTGGATCACTTATCTACTATCTGGTTTATATAAAGGCCTTCAGGGTCTTTATCAAAATGTGTATATGAACTTTTCACTCTGTGAAGTAAAAACCCAGGTCAGTTATATCTATTTTCTGTGACCTTCTTAACTTTCCACGCCCACTCTGCCCAGAGAGTTGTTACAGATTGGAATAGTTGCCTGCACTATCAATCGGAGAATGATTACTGGCTTCATTAATGTTGTCAGACGTGTGGCTGATACATAAACTAAATATCTTCTTGACAAATGGCATTACCTCCCGCAAATTCATTCCGCTTCACTGTTGTTAATCTTATTATCTGTTCAGTTAATCTATAGCTGTCTTTCAAAAGAATGTACCAATACCACATTGGAAGCATGTTTCTGAAGGTTGGAGAGATGGTAGTGTGGTTTGGGCTGGAATTTATCAAGTAAGAATTTAGTTTCTGATCCCGTCGTCATCTATTTGGGTGACAACTCAGCACAAATTGTGCCTTGGTTTTGACACATGAGCAAGCAATTAGGTGGCAACAAGTTACCCCCACAGAGATTTCCTATGGTATTTCTACACGGGTCCTTGAACTTCAGCACCCTCTATCTGGTAGATAGACTTCTAGTTTAGAGCTCAGAGGATGACTTGGACAGCTGTCTCTCACCCAACAATTGACATCCTTAACAAAGGGTTGCATGGCTTTTTGCCCACATACAACTAATCTGTTTTAAAATAATATCTCAAACACTGATGCTTAATATAAATTAAGTCTGGCGGCAGTTTTTTATGGTTTCTGTTTAATGACATAATCCTACTATGTGCTTTGCCATGGTGGTAAAGGAGACCGTCACTGCAGAATCAGTTGCAAGATCAGGGCCTCAACATTTTGTGTGCGGTTAAAATAGTTGAGTGTAAATGTATTAAGCCCAAGATAATTGCGCAAGAAGGAATCTTAGTTGATATCGACTGGAGATAAAATGTTTGTTCTGTTTTACAGCATTTACAGAATTTCAGTGTTCTTAGTATGTGTCAAATAGTCTTAATGTTCTTAAGGAGCTACATGTATAGTTTACAGTTAAATATGTAAATATCTTGTATGAAAACTCTAAATATAACTCATTGCAAAAAAAAGAGGATTATTTTCAGACTCACAAAATAATGAAACAAACCACATAAATTAATTCAATAGCGCATGGTACAACTTCACAGCATATGGGCATAAATTTACAATGTATAATTTTCATGCCAGAATTCTTGAGTTATCAGATAATGTATTTCCTTTCAATGATTATTCTGCAAGCCATATTTAGGCCTTTCTTACAATAGAAGCTTCACTGTGTATTTCAATACAGAGTGCTCTTGTATGTTGTTCGCCCATCTACAAAGTAGTTTTCCTATTTAAATTGGGGAAGTTAGAGTAAGGAAAAGAATTTGCTTCATTCATGTGTTTGGCAAAAATATTCTGAGTCATTGAAGTCTGCTGCATTGAAGAGGAACGGAGTAGCAACAGTAAATATTTGCCTATAACTTAAGATTTATGATAATTGAACAACTTGTTATTTGTGTTAGCTGAAAATATTCTTAAACCAGTATTATAATATGAATTATTATGCACGGAGTAGATTTATAAGAGCATGCCTGTATTTCTACTTCTTAAAATCCGAGGTTGGTCTTACGGACAGGGGACCTGATTTTCATTCATACTACAAAATCTACACTTCTTTTCTCAGTGGAAAAGGGATTTAAAGGAGAAGTAAATCGGTATAAGAATAAAGCCCATTGTAGATGGCCTTTATAGCAAAGATCTCAGGCAAGGAGTTTCAGTCCCGGGTGGAGGAGTTGGGAGTAGGGGCTGACCTAGGCTCAGAAAAAGTAGCTGTAGGTGAGGAGGGGTCTGAGTTCAACAGGCACCTAAGAAAAAGGGAAGAAAAAGAAAAAGAAGATGAGCCCAAGCCTGCTTGTAAAGGGGAACGTGACATATGGCAGTGGTGACTGGGGAGCAGAGCAGGGTTGCTGAGGTACCAGTGGCCCGGCTGCAAGAGGTCTAGTCATGGGTGCCAACAGAGCAGAAAGAACGGGGTCTACCATAGCCAGCTTGCAGTTGCCATTACAGAAGAATTAGTAACCGGTTTGATCCAAATTTTATCAGATCGTTCTTTTGCTTTTTGATCTGATCTTGAGTGGCAGAACAGCATTCACTGTTGTGGTTAACCTCAGTCTGACTGTAAATGGGACTCCAACCCTGTCTGCCGTTTAGTGGACTGCAGAGCTTCTGTTTACCATACACGCATCACAGACTTTGCCAGACCAAAGTGAAAGATGAAGACTAGAACCTCAACTTACCAGAAAATTAAGTTAAATTCTACAGTTAAATGAATTAAACATTTAAGAATTAATTGAGAACAGCTTATTTTCTGCATAGGTGATAGAATTGCTAACCTGTGCAATCCAAAGAAAGGGCTGCACAATGGGAAGGTAGATCAGAATGCCATCTTTGCATCCATTTAACTTCTAACCAAATTAAAACTATGCCATTCTGTGCTATTTCTACAATGTCTTAGATCCAAGCACTTGTGCAGTTTAAAAGTCTTGTGGCTAAAAATTCAGAGCTGATCTTACCAATGGACCCATTGAGCCAAGGCCTTAAAACCTGATCAGACTCCTATAGTCACTAGATTTCTACACAGGAGGAAGCAAGAAACTATCCACACATACCTATGTGCGTTATTTGCTCTAACCATTTGGGCCAGTGTCCCAAATGAGAAGTAGCCTGCTTTCTCTCTTGTATCAATTAGTGAGAAACAAGTACATTTGGCAGTGTCTGTATGGCAATTCATTCACCAAGTAACAGAACCAAAGGTTTTTCAATGATCTCCCCCTGCCCAGCTGACGTGTGCTTTGTGCTTGTCTCATGCAGTAGTGGTGTAGCCAAAATATACAATATTTGCACTTCACAGTCCCCGCATCTGCCCCCTTTCCCCCATCCACTGCAGTCTCAAACCCCCTCCGCTTTTCCCTACAACCTGCCGCCCATTCGCTCCGTGCTCCTGTCCAGTTTTTCCCCATGTTTGCATTGCTTATGGCCACCGTGCCACCACTGTCTTCCATGGGCTATACCCCCTTGGTTAGATATTCCAGCTTGGCAAGAAACACCATGCTCCAACTGGGCTAGATCTACAGATTTAACCAAGAGAAGTGATTAAGGCCTTTGCTATCCCTACGTGTCTCTCAGTTCTGGTACTGAGACAATCTTTCCTTCTGCCCAGCTCTAGATTTGCACAGCATTTGCAGGAATTATATATTTTTGAGAATTTCTTTTCTGGGAAAACAAATCAGATTAGATTTAGCCTGACCAATGGATTAAAAAATTAAGAAGTTTCGACTGACACACAGCATCAAGCATCATTTTCTTAAGAAACCAAGTTAAAACTATTAATATACATACATAAAACTATTAATATACAGCATTCCTTTAATTGCTGTGCTGCTGACTTTTGGTGGAATAAATTGTAGATGTGAAGGAAGAATCTGGATTGTTTCTGCTTAATGCTAGAATACAAAATGAAATTTTACAAATTCTCATTATTTTACTAACTTTATTTCTGTATGTGTTTATTATATATCAAATAGGCTATGGTTCAAACAGCTGTAAAAAATGGAAGCCTATCTTGTAAGATTGGGAGAATATTTTGCAATTATTATCTATGGGAATGTGACTGTGAAAAATTTCTACTGGTCTATTTTTCAATTAATAATTAACGTAAATTTTAAGTTGATATAGCTAAAAATGTAAAGGTATGTCTAAAATTTTATTTTACATGCTTCACACAAAGAAATCATTGTATCAATTTAAAGCATACAGCAGGTAGCTACTGATCTGATGCACATAGTTCGATCTAAACTTTATCTTACGGAGTCAAATATTATGTTTCTGAATCATATCTGTGCTGCAGGGAGTTTCTCTCCTTGGTGAAGGAGAAATTGGTATGAAGAGGAAGAAAAAACAGACAATGATTTCTGCTCCAAATACTCTATGTTTCTGTGATATAATAAGTTGTAGGACAACTTGATGACTTACCTTGTTTGTTGAACATTTGGTGCCGGAGTTACAAATCAGACATTGTGAATGAGCTGTAGTGATGCCAGAGACAGGATGCTAACAGTGGAGGGCTGGAGGAAGGGAGGAAGAACTAAGATCGAAGGGTAATCTGTTCTGAAATCTGTAGTCAGTAGAGCTATTGTGTAATTATTGTGAAGTCAAACGAAAAAATACGTATTTTTCTGAATTAGAGTCCATTGTGGCTATTATATTTTCCATTTTCTGAATAAAACTAGACCCATAGAACATGAAAACAGTCTGGAGTAGGAGAAAACAAAAGGGTGGCCTGTGCTGATTCTTATAAAATAATTCCTGGTATAGTATTTTTTGCCAAGAAAGTCTGATACCGCGTGAGTTGTGAAAGTGGATTCTGCAGCATTTTCTTTTATTTAGGCATTTTGTCCTATAACGTCTGCCCAAACCCACATCTGAAGCACCTCATGTAGTATGTGTACACGTTATTGCGGTAGCTTTGTAACTTTGCTGTGGCATAGAGGTATGTGCTTTTTGACTAGCTCTTTATTTTACCTTGTTTCTGCTCCTAGGAGTGTCTCCCAAACTACAGCGATATTTTGGAGGGGATCCCCCTTGTTTATCACTCCTTCACTAGAAACACGAGATTTCTGGGAGCACATTGTCCCACCTTCAATGGAATAGGCAGATGGTCATCCTGGAGCCTGGCAGTTACAGGATTTACTCTTACGGGGGCTCTTGGGATGGTGTTGTGACACCTAGCCATGCCTCTGGCACGTAAACTACGAAGTTCAGATGGTCTGTTGTAGTCAGCATTTCCTATTCTCTAGCTCTAGGTTGCTCCTAACAACCTAGAGGTCCATGTTCTTGGGATGCACTTGCCTGGGGAGCTGGGCATTACCCCTCTCTGCCAGGTAACTGTATGGAAAGAAGAGAAATACAATACCAGTGCCCTGAATCACTCATGCAGTGTATAGTTCCTAATTATTTGGCATGACAGCAGCCGTGCCAAAGCTGTGAAGGTGTCAGAGTGGACTCTAGATATCAATTTCAGCATTTGTTGATGTTACGAAGTGGCCAGATGGTTATTTTCTGTATCAGTGGTTAAACAGACATGTACTAAACTGAGGATTTTTTTAAACAAAGCATTCCTAACAGAGATACTGGAGCAGGCTAACCATTGCAGAACATCTCCATTTGTCAGTAAGCTTTTGCAACTACCAAAATATCCCTGCCTATTGTTTGTGGAGATATTGAGAAAGCAGACAGCCAGTGTTGCGTGAGCCAGAAAAAGAACCAGCTATTAAATTGAATTCCAGTTTTACCTTAAAAATAGAGTTATTTTATCCCATTTTTCCAAAACCCTACTCAATTTTAAATGGGGGGGGATGACGAAGTCCTTAAAGCTCAATGGGAGGAATTTTTATATTTTTTCATACCTGCTTCTTTGCAATAGCAGGACGCAGCTCATGTAGTTAAAGGAACATTGTAAATTCTGATGAGCACTTTTTGAAGACAGAAAGATCCCTTTGTTGTCATCATCTTCATCCACATTGTGCTGGAATATAATGGTGTGGTAAATGGTGAAATGTAGTTGCATAATTCTGAAAGTTGCTGTGTATTCCTTCAAAAGGAACTCAAAAAAATAATTCCTCTGAACAAAATATTCAGGCTTTACAATGCCATATTTTGTTACAGAAGCAAATTTTCTTTTTTTTTTTTTCCTATTGACTATAACTAAAATGAAGGTATTTCAGATTAGAACGTTGTTAGACTGGATCAGTATTTTGTGGAGAGATGGCCATTTTCACTGCCACAAGAGTAACCAGCATTCAAATAATTAGCTGTTTTGTGGGTGCTCGAGAGTCCAGAGAAGGGGAGAAGCAAAAAGCTAAACTCAAGATTAGAATAATTGACAAAATCTTTTACCTTTTTAGGTACGTGGAGAATTTTGCGTCATCTAGGTTATCCAGTGCAGAACTGAAATGCAATTCCTTAGAAGTCTTTGGTTTTTTAACATTTTCTTACAAAGTTTCTTTTTTTCTCATCTTTGAGGGTCTTTAAGAGTACATGTCTTGGATACTGGGTATTCAGTGCTAATTTGAAAGCTTCCTTCGTTTTTTGGAAAGTTGCCTCCATGTCTCTGACACTCAGTGAAAAAGTAAGCACTTGAAAGTCTGATCTGTCAGTTTGGAAGGGACACAGCAGGATTAAATGGTATGGGATAGCTTTATATTCCACATGAGGACAAAAATTTGGAGTAATTTGGGGAATTTGTGTTAGATTATTTGTTATGCCAAAGTCTCCTAGTCTTACCTTGTCTTCTAGGTACTTATTCCTTCTCTCCAGCTGAAGAGATCATCTGCCAATCAAAGGTTTGTGGTTGTTTTTTTTTAGTCAAAGCATGATAGGATTTTGAGAAGTTCACTCAATTCGATGACTTCCTATTAGTGAGAGATTCTGATCCAGGATCTCTGGGCCTTGGGGAGAGCAAGTTTTGTTTCACTTGCTAAAGTAAGAAAGGAAAAAAAAGGGAAAACAAATAAGAAAATTATAACGTACAGTCTCCTTTTACCGTAGTCCACATGGAAAATGAGGGGCTGCCCTCATCCATATTTATACCAAAAATGGTTCCCACATTGAACAGGCCACCACGCTACTAATCTTGCATTTTTTTCTAAATCTCATTCTCGCCCAAGATGAAGGTATATTCCATTTACTAGACGCGTGTTGTGAGCTTTTATTTTTTGCGCTCTTTTTTGATAGAACTATGGGATTTAGTAAGTCAGCAAGACTTTTTGTACATTTGGGGATCAGTGTAAGAAAATGCTATTTCCACTTGATGCTATTTCAGTGGATTAGGCAGTGCATCAAAACATACATATTAGCTTGAGTGATAATACCTCAAGGTCTCATGGCTCTGCTGGGACTATGATAGCTTCCTTGATGCTACCTGAGATTCTTGCACATATTTTTCATCATAGCACTCTTGACATAAACATCTGATACTCTATGTGATAGGCATTCTGCAATCATCTCATAATTGATTCATTAACTAGGTGGCACTAATGGAAAGGAAATGAAGAGTCCACTTCAAAAAAGAAAAAAAAGTTCAAGTACAGTACCATACCAACAGTGGTTCTTAAGTGTGCTGTATTTGTGTAGACTCCCCTTTCCGGTCCAGCTTTCAGTGGATTCTTGGGTTTAGTGAAAGAAGTGAAAGTAATTGGTCTGATGGCCCATTTACAATTACAGCACCGCAGGAAATTACTCAGGGAAGTCTGTTGGTTACTGTGTTCCCAATGTTTCCTGGAAACACAAAACATCCTCTTGTGGGAATATTCAGATGGATTGTTCATAAAAACACAGTAAACATTTTATAGCTGTAGTCAATGTACCTAATATTTCGACTTATATATTTTATATGCTTCACATCTGTTGTTTTGTCACTTCTAACTGATTTAATGTTAAGTGCTCTTTTTCATTTAGAAAGGTGTCATTTTCATATTTAGCACTATAACGAATGTCTACAAATATCATCTGTTCAAAACTGTTTCTTGACTATATTGACACTTTACGATATACATTGTTTAAAAAATTTGACCTAAAAGTCAAATTCTCCCCGAGCCAGATCTTTAAGTATTGGCTTCACTTTTGCATGTGTCAAGGTAATAACCATACAGTAAAAATAGATTATATCCTGTGTAGGAGAGGCATCAAGCACAAAGTTATTTACTTGAGTGAGAGCAGCTGTAAATTTAAACAAATGTTGATTTGTCTCTGTATATGATGTATATATGGACATATATATGCATTTCTTATACTGTTCTTCTCCATGCATTATTCATTTTATTGCGATCGAAAACTACAACTTAAATATAAGAAAATATCATTGGTGCTATGTTCTTCTAGCGCTTAGTTTCCAAAATACTTGCAGTTTCACTAGTGACAGAGGGTGATTAATTTGCTCATGCAGTTTCTTTCCTTCTTTTGATAGTGCTGAGGCTCCGTCTGCCACCAGATGTCTTTCTGCCTGACTGAGATGTTCCTGTGGTCTTTGAAGACTAACTTACATATTAGAGGTGAGCTGTTACCTGTTACTAAAACGAAACAGCAAAGCTTGTGGATGAATATTACACTGATACAAAATTCTGAATACCCAAATGGAGTGGGTTTTGTACTTAGGAGAAAGAAAATTAAGCAGCAATACACTGTTTGAACTTGGTCAGCTTCTTTGCTTATCTCATCATAGAACTGGAGCATCCTTTCCAGTAAAAAATGTTAAGATTACATTTAATTGGATGCTTCTTCCTTTTTAGGAAGCTATACCCTACTTGACTGTAAGCTTCAGTTTAATGGCTAGTTTGGGTGAATGAAGATCTGTTTTCAAGTGATTTGTAGAGGCATTGTGATTTGTACATAGCATGAAAATAAAAAATTACTGCGTGTTCTGGCTATTTTGCATGATTACTTGAAATTTTATACTTACAAGGATATATTTATCATATTAAATGATTGTTTCAAGAGACACATGACTAATTACTAGCCACGTAGAAATTACCTTCCTTCATCTTGCCTTGCTATTGCTAAAATATAATACTAAAAAAAGCCTCACTGGTTTATAAGTGGACCATATAAAAATACTGTTTATGACACTTCATCTCAATTGTAGTGTACAATAGTTCTTTTGAAATATTATTTTGAATGTTATTGACAATTCAACTGAATATGAAGGAATATTCAGTTGAATGTTATTATTCAAATATGTCTCAATATGTCTTGGCATCCCATCTTTGTGTGAGAACTGGCCTGTAACAACAAGAAAAGTCAAAAGCTTATTTCATAGAAGAGTCTGATGGCTTAGGTAAACACATAGTTGTGATTTATTGTAAGTGAAGGTGTACTGTAGCCTACTGTGCCTGTTTTCCGCCTTTGACCTTCTGGCTTCCTCTCTGTCCATTTATTCATTGCCTCCAAACCTCATTCTAAAATTCTGAGCCAGAAGACTGCTGTCTTGTTTAAAAAGCTGCCTGCCATTGCAGGAACTGATTGATGTGGCTTGCAGTCCCACTGTACCTGAAACATCCAAATTTCTTTACCAGGGGAACCAGGTAGACAGTAATACCTATAGATTGAAAGGGCGGCTTTATGAGTCGTGAATCTTAAAAAAAAAAATCCTCTTGTCTCTAGGTCAGCTGTGTCAGTCATCAGAAAACATTTTAAGTTATTCTAAGGTACACTTTTCACCATGATCCTTATCTTTCCATGTGAAAGAACACAAAAGATGCTGATTAGGAAAGTGGTAAAAATATTTTTGCATATTGGCAGCTGGAAGAGAATCGAAATGTATGTGAAGGAAATGACAGCTCCAAATAAATGTAAGGACTTGTCACATTCTCCTTCAGCCCTTGCTTGCTGGTTCTTTAAAGTCCTACCAGTACTCAGATTATATGCTGTAGTTTTTCCACTGTCGCTTGTGTTTTAACACCTAATGTGCTGCTCCAGCTAGCAAAAATTGAGATGCTGAACTTTGCTTGCTAAGTTGTGTTTTGTTTCCAGTGCCACATCCATAATTAAACATATTTACATTCAATTGTATAGATGAAGATATTGGGATCCACCAGTACTATGACAAGAAAGAATCAGGTAAAATATAGATAACTGTAACTAAAACTAAACAAAACCTCCAAATAGTCAATCTTTGTCACTGACTGCTTGCTCTGAACAATGGAACTTTGAATTTCTTGTTAATATATGCCTCTGTATTTCTATAGAGTAAGGAAACACAGAGATTTTCTCTCCCAAGTTATGTCAGAGTATTTAAAACCTTTTTATTCCACAGAAGAAATAAATTGAAAAATATAGAATCATAGGATCACAGAATGGTTTGGGGGACCTTAAAGACCATCCAGTTCCAACCCCCCTGCCATGGGCAGGGACACCTCCCACCAGACCAGGCTGCTCAAAGCCCCATCCAGCCTGGCCTTGAACACCTCTAAGGATGGGGCAGCCACAGCTTCTCTGGGCGACCTGGGACAGTGTCTCACCACCCTCACAGTAAAGAATTTCTTCCTCATATCTAATCTAAATCTCCCCTCTTTCAGTTTAAAACTGTTACCCCTCGTCCAATCGCTACACTCCTAGGGTTACACTCGGGGGTTAGAAAACAACCGTTATGTCATTAGAAGCCTCAGTGGGTTTTGATACTTTAAATTCTTATATTTTAGATTATACTTAATCAGCCCTTTTCCCTGCTGCAGAATTCCCTGCTGAGAGGGGGATGCAGCCCAGGCCAGGGATGCAGGGATATAGGGGCAGGGATGGAGGGACAGAAATGCAGTAGCAGGGACGCAGCCCGGGGCAGGGATGCAGGGGCAGGGATGGAGGGACAGAAATGCAGGAGCAGGGATGCAGCCTGGGGTAGGGATGCAGGGGCTGGGATGCAGCCCGGGGCAGCCGTCCCCGCGGTAGCTGGGTGTTTGCTGGCATCCCAGCAGAGGGCATCGCGAACGCGCGGGAGCGCCAGCCCTGGCCTCCTGCATCCCTACCTGGTGGCTGAAATGGCCATTTCAGAGCGAACGATCCATTTTCTTTATCTGATTAATCCTCTTAATCCTCGAAGTTTCACGAGGGGCCAAAAGGTCGGCCGAGCTAGAGTTGCATCCTCTCTGCGGCCAGGTTGGAGCTTGTGCGGGCATCCCCTGCGCTGCGTTTCATGGGTACCACGCCGTCTCCGTGGCTCTACTGACAGACCGACTCTGCTTTGCTTCTGGCTTCACTCGCAGCTCACTTCACTATCTGATGAGATTGCAGGCTCAGTAATGCCGGCCCACCTGTTGGGCTGCATGAGCCTTCCTTTCACTGCAAATTTAAGATATCTGCCTTACGAGGTGAAAACATTGGGGCTGTCTTAATTTTTTGTAAATTTCTGTGTTTTATCAAACTGTATGAATCTTCTTCCTATTATTAATATTTGCTGACAGCAGTCATGAGGATTATTATTCATCTTTTCATCCTTTCTTTCCCTTAGCATCACAGATGAAGCATGGTTACTTAGAAGAGAAGCAAAAGCTAGGAGAATGTAAGACCATTTTCTGAGTTTCTTGTTACAGTAAGACCAAATTATTAATTTAGGTTGGTGATGCCCCTGGAAAAGAATTAAAATAACCTCAGACTGCTTCCAGTGTGACTTTCTGCACATGCCGTCTAAGACAGACGGTCACAGAACTGAGGAGTACAAAACAATTGGGAAGTTTTAATTATTTCTTCCTTATATATTTGCAATCTGTTTTTTTTACTCCCGTGTCACAAAGCATGGTAGTGTGTATTGCTTCTCAAACCCATTGTCACAAGGAATCCCAAAAACAATCACAATCCAGATTTTTCCTTATAAAATTGACTCAGCAGATGAGCAATAAACATTTTCCCAATCAGCTCTTGAAATGAAATACCTACTGCCTCAAAACTGAAAATTATAACTACTTTCAGCCAAAATCAAATTCCAGGTTAATAATCAGTTGCCTTCATAGAACACTTTTAGCTTTGAAACGCTTACACTGTTCCTGTATTATCTCTTTAAAAGCAGTATCAGTTTATGCTATCACACAGCAGTACTGTGACAGTTAAAGACTTTTATTTCAGTAAAACTTTTCTTCAGTTCAAGTTTTACAACTCCTGCATAGTTATTACTGCTCAGAGCATTCATTAATGTTTAAACATTATTACATGACGACTCTGAAAAATCTAATTGATTTTTAGACAACTTCACAAAGTAATATGTATGCTGTAAGAATTACCTTAACATTTTATCTTATCATAATGAAAATTCACGTGGAATTGTGTGTGCGTTGAGAAGGCAAAAAAAGTGTTCCAGAAGGATAAGTTATTTGCAACATTTGGAGGAGGTGGAAGCCCCACTGGGGATGGGAATAAAGGTGCACGCAGCTGTGTGGTAAATCTACACCCACTGCGGAGGGTGCGTGTCAGCCAGAATCAATACAGCTCTCTAAAGGTGGAGAGGTGAGAAAGGGTTAGAAGTAGGGAGGACCATAATGGATTTACATCCCTTGTGCTCCGCGTAGCATTATCTTACAGGCTATTATTATAAAACAGGCTACCTGTCTGAAAAGCGAAGCGGGCCCAGATAAACCCAGTGGTACAGAAACCCCAGCTGTTACATTTTATGTGTGTGACCTGCAAAAGGAACACAAGCTACTGTACCTTGTTGCTGTAAATATAGGGGTGGCCTAGGCAGGAAGCACTGCATAGCGCATTTCTTCAAGAGGAGCACTGGGTAACTTTATTCACAGTTGCTGATTTGTATATATAGTTTGGTATCTGTACAGGCAATTTCCCATTTTGCATATGTGGATAAATATTCCAGTATTTATGAAGGCACCCATTGAAAATGTGATCTTACATGCCTAATTAATATTATCATAACAGTTCCACCAACGCTGGCTTCAGTCCAATAAAATACAAAGAGAAGTTGTATGTTGGTGTGCTCTTTTGTTGATATATTAAATCCTTCATTTTTTCACTCTATAGCACTTCTATTGTAAGCTCCTTTTTGCAGGGAGGTTTAAACACAACTGCTAAGTCATTCAGTCTGGAAGTTGGCGTACAGACTGACAGCTTGGAGCTCAAAACTTTTCATCAGGTTGCCTTTAAATAGGCTAGATTTTAAAAAGACAATGCGTTCTAGTTTCTCATGGCTGTTATTGTATACTTACGAACAGAAAACTGCTCACTTTTAAATGATGAAATTTCACAAGTTATTAGAGCCTGATTCTCAGCCATGAAACAAGCCAATTACTAGCAACTCCAGAGGAAGCTTTCCTCCTGGTTTCAAGATTAATGTATTAGGCCAGAATTTTCACAATAGTTTGCTGAACATTAATGAATTTGTTAAAGGACTGTACCAGTCACGCAGTTTCTCGTTTGCTCGACTTGCAGATTCTTCAGACCAAATTTTCAAGAACAAATCCTATAAATAACTATACTCCATAAAATAAGTTATTACGCTCACAATTACCTGTTGTTAATACCTCTATATATGCATATATTCACGCATATATATTTTGCAGACATGTTAGTGCCTGCTTTTTGAAATTAGACAATGAAATGCTAGTTCAAAAGAATAGTATCTGTTTAGGATTTGATAACTTGAATCTTGAGTTAACATACTGAATGTGAGATGCTTTCTCATTGCAAGTGCTTAGCAGCTGGGTAAGATATTACATCCCAAGAGCTTTGTACACAATTGCCGTGGTGAAGTCATGCTCAGTGTGGATATTTCATGCTAACTGTTCCTATGACAGAGCCTTTCAAAAGGATATCACTTGACAATACAACCCAATAGAAACCATAGCCATTTCCTTCCAATTATAGGTAAGTTTTACGTTTAAGGTAACTCCTAGAAATCTTAGGTTTGTGTTTCAGTAGAAAAGGAAACTCAACTTGAAGAATGTTTTTTTAATTATATATAAATGTATGTTTGTGTACACACGCACACATATATATACACACACACACATATATATATATGCAGTCGCCTATATATACAAATTTCTCTATCTTCTTTTTTTTTTTTAACTTTTATTTGCCAGCTCGAGATTATCCTTGGATACTGAAAAACAAGCGACCAGACAAACTGCGAGATACACTCAAGGAGGTAGAGGTATGTTTCAGAAAGTTTCAAGTACAGCAACATATAATCCGGTTTTCAAACCTCTTTCAACAGCTTTAATTTTCATAAAGGTCCAACTCTCCCAGTGATGATAAATGTGCTTTTGTCTGGCGGGCTGTTCTAAAACAGCTGCATCTTTGTGTGGCTTGCTTCATCTATAAACCTGAAAATCAGAAGAATGGTAACCGATAGTGACAATGTGTACTCCAACTCCACTTTCTGTTTTCTGTTGTCCTTTAGGACTTAATGCAAAACAGTCAGTGTCTGCTGAGCAAATGGAAGAACAAACATATCTGTCAGGTAAAATGTTTTGACAAGCTCTTGCAATGTTCAATCAGTGGAGCCAAACAGCCATTCAGTGATTGATGCAATAGCATTAAAATGTTAACTAACACAGAAAATCATTGTTTTATTTTGTTTTGGTTTTAATGTATGGGCTCTTATTACTTAGATTGTGTTTATTTAAATTTCTAACCCAAAATAGATGCTACAAACAAAAAATTTGTTTTTTTATCAACAAGAAAAATTGCATTAAAGGGCCCTGATTCTGTGAGATTATTAGTATTTGGGAAAACTGAAAGCATCCTGCACCTCAAAATAGCAGGCTAAGGGAACAGTTAAAATATATAGACAGGACTGGAATCTATGTTACATTACATTTTTATATCTTAATTATTGACATGTCTGTCGCAAATCTTTTTACTTTGTGCTTGTGTAATATGGGAGGGAAACTATAACTCTAAACCAACTAATCAAGTTATGGAACAAAAGGTATTGTGACATGTGGCACACATGTAACTATGTCCTCTGTCTATGTAAGCTACACATATTGTATAGAAGAAATAGCTTTTCACATCCTCTTTAACACAGAACAGTAGGGTAGCTAGTCTTTTTTTTATCAATAATAAAGATATCATTGTCTAGGATACATTTACCTATCAGATCTTATCGCTAGTAAATGTATATCATTCCCATATAGATTATATATTATATATCTGTGAATGTTAATCTTCTAGAACTGATTTAAATATTAATTGTGTGCTAATTTAGACGGCTCATTTTTTTCTGTTATTATTGTTCCGACTAGGAAAGGAATTTGGTTAAGTAATACGGAGTCAATTAGCCATGAGTGTATTCATCTGCTTCATTTGCTTTCCCCATCAATTCTCCCTCTCTCATTTTCCTTCCCCTCCCATCTATCTGCATCCACCCGCATTCCTTATCAATACATACTCTGGAACAGTGAACTTCTTGCCAAAACTTGATCATCTTGCCTTTACAATATAACACCTTTGGTTGGCTATCAATTCTGTATAAAACTATTTTTTTTTTTGACTTAACATCCTCTAAGCCGTTTCAGGCTTACATAAACAAAAATGAGACAAAAACAATTTTATTTCTTGTACAAGATGGGGAAAGAAGAGAAATGTATGTTTTTATCTTAGTGTATTAGCTCTGGCTCTATATTGGATTGAATATTGTAGAAGGGTAGCTTGATAAATTGAGTGTATTTTAGGGTTTTTTAGATGGCTTGTGTAGCCAGAGTATAAGCAATAGTATAGCTTATAACATAGCCAGAGTTAAAGTTATAGATAAAAATCAAAGTCATTTCTCTGTCCTTAAGTTCTGATTTTGTTTTCTCAATCCCAAAACAAAATGTTGTTGGTTTTTTTTATGTAATAATGTCTGAAAATTGAAGTCTCCAGCAGGGTTTAGAATGTTCTGCCAAAACAATTGTGTTATTCCACTTTCTGTCTTCCTGAAAACATAAGCTCTCCAACAAATGAAAATAAAACAGAGAAAAATTAATAATTTGGGAGAGTCTAGAACACAAAAGCTGCCTTCTGTCAATTTTTATGTCAAACAAACAGTTTTTTTTTTCTGCTTCTCATCTGTCTTTGAGCATGTTGCAGGAATATCTGGACTCTTCCATTTTGATACAAATGTTCTGAAACTTCTGGAAAAGATGTTGTACATTTATTTTTTAGTTCTAAGTAGGAGACTAACTTTTTCAGCAGAAAGTGCTTATCACATAATGGTGTGATCTATGTCATAGCACTACTGTACTCACATGCTATTTTGGATGGATACTAGAGCAGCTGCTAGTGGAAAAAGAAGACTCCATGTTTGCATTAACTTCCAAGTATAATAGAAAGCAACATGTCAGACAAACAGCATGGAGAGCATGGAGTAAATTACCGTTACTGCGTAATTTTCAATGATTTGGGCTAAATCTGAGTAGAGGGTTTAATTATATTATCTTTATTTTTTAGCTTTTTATTTCTTAGTAGCAATACAGTGTCAAATAAATTCTTTTATAGCAGTTAAAATATTTAACTCAACAGCCATCACATTTTTCAATAAATGGTCTATGTATTTGCATGTGCCATATCTTCAGCTGAGCCAGGAAGAGTTCCCTTTGTGTTGTAGTAATAATGTGCTATCCAAAAACTCAGTGGCTGTTGTACCTTTAGCAAGACAGGACAAATAGAAAAAAAAATCTGAAAGGTGATACAATGATAACAAGACTATAATTTAGAAGAGTAGTATGATTTCCCTCAGATTTTGTGAAAAATAAGCATAGGACTGCTGCTAGTGTGCCTTCTGGAACCTAAACATCACTATTACTAATTCCTCACTGCTTCCTTCAGCACTTCCAGCTTTTAACTAGCCCACAGGCAAAACTTGGGGGCTATAAATTTAAACATGATTCTGCTAAAAATGAGCGTGCTGCCATGTTAACAGTCGGTGTGCAAATGACCAATTAGACTTCATGCATATGCCTCAATGAAAAATGTACTTAGTTTGCATGTGGATTATCTTGTCCATTGTATGAATGTATTTCTCAAAATTGGCTCTTCTATATGAGTTTGCCTAGAACTACTATAATGCTGGCCCAGCTTTCTACCTTTCTTAATGTTTCATTTTATGCATCAGAATTTCTCCTATTACTTTTTTTTATACAATCAGTGCATTAGAAGTTGCATATTTACTTCCTTGTCCATTGTCAAAAAAAAAAAAGTCCATTGATCTTTATTTTTGCAGTCCTAAGTATACATTCTAGTACTGCTTAGCACTGCTGAAATAGATGATGTGCCAGTTCATGTAAACATAACCTAGACTGTACAGGGATTTTTGTCAAGGAGCTTGCTCTCCTATTTAAAAGAGCTTAGTTGAGCCCTAAAGGACTGAGGTCTTTTCTTTAGCTCTGTTCCTATTCCAATAGGATCTGAACGCACACCATTTCTCTATGGTACTTCTGAACCCCAACTTTGATGAGCTGTGATGAGTTGCTGAAATAATCCTGTAATCTTCAGCTAGGTGATGTCAAAGGAAAGTAAATAGACCATAAAAGAAGGACGACGGGAAAAAAAGACAAGAAGTCTTTACAATAAGATGCCACTGTATTGTTTATAATTAAATAAACAATTTACTCCTTAGCTTTCCCTGCCAAGGAATAATAATCTAAGGAATTAATTTTATCAATATTGTTGAGTTTACTCAACTCAGCTCTGGCTGCTTCCCTTCCTCTTGGTCTCCTTCTCTAATTCTTTGGAATGCTTTTAAGTTTTGCCACAAAATCATGAAGTCAATCGTATGAAATGATGCCATTGGTTCAGGTTTGGTTTTACAATATAAGGTAGTAAAAAATTAACGTTATCTAGCCAAAACATTTGATTTCCAACTTTTTTTGGTTTTACATTTGCATTATGATGTAGAATTAAACACATGCCAACACTGAATTATTTTATTGTCTAAAAGCCAAGCACTAGCTGTGAATCATATCTGTTACCTGCTAATGAAAAAGTTATATATATTCTTTGCTAAATTACCTTGAATTGATTTAACTTGATTTGTGTTGCAATTTACATATGTATATGAATGGTTTTTATTTTACCATCATTGACATACTGAGAACTGGATTCTGAGTTGAGATGCACAGCAGTATTTGCTGACATGGCTTGTTATATCGGCTACAATGCCTATAAGCAAACTGATTTAGCAAGATATGTGGTGACAGAGAGTGGCACATCTGATACCAAAATCAAGACATTCTGGCTAGAATACATGAGAAGCTAGTATCCATCACCAGTTCCTAAGAGGAACACTGCCCTCAAATTCTTTTGGTTGCTTTTGATCGCAGTCATTAATGTGTTGTGTGGTTTTAGAGATTTGGAGCTAGAAGTACAAAAGCATTGATTATTGTGAAACAGTAACATGTAACAACAATAACTTCATCTGTAATAAGGCATGCAACAGAGTAATTACGGTGGGGTGGCTAAGAAAGCAATCTGGAATGAAGAGGTGGGGAAAAACCCTGGGAACCTGCTTGAACAAGAAATGCTTTGCAATTCTCTTCTCCTTTTGCATATTCCTTTGTTGGTTGGGCTCTCTAAGGGAAAACAGTTTGCAGCAATATTTTTTACAGGCATATTTTCCTTCTCTTCCAATTTTAATCAGATAGAAGCAAATCCTGGCTTTGCACTGCAGGTATCTTTTTAGGTAGAAGGGCTGATAAGCAGCTAAGTGGCATGAATGAGGAGTCAAGGGCTAAGGCTTCCGAGGATAAAGGAATCCACTTAAGTACATGCTTAAGTTCTACTAAAGTCTGTAAGTCGTGAGCCTGTACTTAAGTCCTTTGCTTAAGAAAAAGTAACTCAAATACATACTGGAGAGCTTTGCTGTTGGGTAAGGGAAGGGCTAAGTCTTCCCCTAAGTATCCTCTGCTCCTTCTTATATCTTTCTTGCTCATTGGAGAACCATTTTTGGCACAGAAAGTACATAATTCCTTCTATCAAAGTCTTCACTTTTAACTCCTCATTAACACAGAAATTAAGTGGCCCTTCCTTCCCAGCATGTAGAATGACCAGATGCCCAAACGATTTACTCAGACTACGTTCAAGTACAAAGGCTATGCCCGTTCTTCCAATAGGTATGAAGTCATGCTTTCAGATTTTGTTCAGGAACACCTTGAGACTGTTAAAGCTGTAGAGATGACTCTTCTGATTTCTATTTTTCATATCACAGTACTTCATAATGACAAATGTGTCATGTATTTCATTATTGTGAGCTTTTTCCCCTAATTTGATATTTGTCAGATGGAATGATTTCGTGCCTTGTGTAAAGAATGCCTCTTACACTTGCTTTTATTCTTTAGCAATAATGGGCAATTCCCTTGAGCAGTATTTTTTGGAGTTGGATCACTGTGTATCTGTGTTCAAGCCAAGCTTGCAGTCTTCCCCATTTGCTTCATATTCATTCCTGCTTATGACTGGACTGCTCCCATCCACCAAAATAGGAGCTTAACTATGCAAGATTATGTATAACAGCACCTAAATCTTATTACCATGTAACAGTCTTTGCATAGACTTCTTACAGCGAGTAAGGAATTGAAATAGTGAAGTTTCAATTTCAGCACATAAATATTTTCTGTCTTACAGAATATTTTTGATGAAAGATAATATAGAAACACAGAATCATTTAGGTTGGAAAAGGCCCTTAAGATCATCAAGTCCTACCGTAAACTTAACACCGCCAAGTCCACCACTAACCCATGTCCCTCAGCACTGCATCTACATGTCTTTTAAATACCTCCAGGGATAGCAACTCAGCCACTTCCCTGCTTTATTTAAATACCTGCTTGTATTTCATGGTAAACGTAAAGAACTATTTTTTAAAAAGTCCCCATTCTAATCCAAAGGATTTTTAAAGGGAGGTGGAAGAAATACTGACCTTACTTGGGCATATAGCATGTAAGGTCTCTGATTTACTTTTTAAGTTTAGACTCTAAAGTTCCTAGGGGGGAGGGATTTAAACCTGTGGAGCACAGGTATATTACCAACCATGGTAAGTTGTTATAGCAAAGATTTGTTAAATTAAAATGTAAGTTTTGCCCAAATATCTCAAACTTCTGTGGAGAATAATGGGAAATAATGTTTTACTGTAAAAATAAAGGAGGAGGGAGTGCAATGGGATAAACAATAAGAGCCATGGAAATCATATTTTTTTTTACTTACTTTCTGTCATTCTGTCATGCCATACTGATAGCTTAGAGAGAGATCTGTGCAATATTGAAAATAAATAGCATGGGTTTAGTGACTCTAAAGCAAAGCACACCCATTAGCACAACATTTTATATTTATATGTCTTGTCATCATACACTGGAATGGTTTTCATAGATGTCTATTCTAGCTCTGTAACAGGTGTCATTTATGTCATTACCAGGAAATGAACATAGACTCATAGAATCACAGAATGGTTTAGGTTGTAAGGGAGCTTAAGGACTATCTAGTTCCAACCCCCCTGCTATGGGCAGGGACACCTCCCACTGGACCTGGTTGCTCAAAGCTCCATCCAGCCTGGCCTTGAACACTTCCAGGGATGGGACCTCCACGACTTCTCTACACCCTGAAACATTTAGGAGTTAAAGATTCCTAACGTTATTTGTTGCTCTCAAGCCAAGAGTTAGCAAGCATGTCTCTATACAGCATATTGGATGGACATCTTTGATGTCAGCAGAATGGCAAGCATGTGGTCTCCTTCAGTAATGCAGTCATTCAAGACCAATGACCATCTATAAATCAATACACATTTTTTTTCCCCGTGTTTTGCCTCTTCTCTTTACCTGGGTGGGTGGTCTATAGCCCTACTCTGTCAGGTAAACCCAGAGGCTACAAACAGACTTCTGGTTCACTTAGACTATGCTCCCAGGTTTACTCCAGGATGCTGTTTTCACTCCCTGCAAGGAAAGGACGTGTGGGAGCAACGTACCGTTACACTAACATTTTCTGAGAGAAGAGCACAGCTCCCAAGCAAAGGTCTTGCAGAAGACACAAGTTGGAGAGATTGTTTACATGACTGCACCATCTCACTTGTTGGCACATAATACTGAAAGATTTGGGGTGTTTTATTCTTCTCTGGCAGTCATTCAGTAATTTAGAACTCATCTTTCCGGAGTATTTATGTAATTTTGCTTGATCATTGCTTGCAACGTAGTTCGTCAACTTCTGAGTTTCAACCCCCACTTTTTAAACTAGGTTCTTTGGACAATTATAACTAACCGTAGTCAAACCTTGCTGGGCTTAACATTATCAAGTTGGAAATAAATTGTGATTTTATCTAATCTAACTTCAACATAAGGATAAATGGAAGTTTTGAAAGATTGTAATAAAAGCTGCATGAGTGCAACTGTGTCTAACATTTTTACTAGGACAAAACCTTAAAGGACATCTGTCGTGACAGGGAATATTGAAACACTGACTATATATATTTATCAAACGAATGCATGATTAGACTTTGGCAGGATGGGAAATGATCATTTGTTCTTAACAAATTCACTTCACATCACAGGTATTTTTTTGTTTCTATTTCAGACATCGCTAGAATTTCTTTTCAAACTACTGTGAATTGACATGAAGATAGATTGGAAAAATTTTGGCTAAAGATATTAGTCAGGGCAAGAAGGTAATTTATTTAAACACGCTTGTCCTGTTCTCTGCTACGGAGAGCACAGAGCTATAGTAATATAGAAAAATATGTATAACTGAGGATTTTCATAGCTAAATTATTAAGAGCAGACCATGGCACAAGAGGCAAGCTCAATTAGATCACTACATTCCTGTCCCCAGTACTTTTTTTTTATTATACAATCCACTAGATCTCACTGCAAGGAAGTTTATGTACCAGTGTGTTGTACTAAAAAGTATATTGCAACCATGTTTGTCTCACCGCTCTAGCATAAAACAAACCGCGATTTTTATGCCAAATGCTACTACAAGAGCAAGTATTTCTCTAGTATGAAGTTTTTTAAAAGCACAGTGATTTCTTTAAAATTCTGCTGTTTGGTAGAAGCTGGAGTCCCAGATTTCTGCCCTTTGGTGAGCCCTCTGTATACCTCTGCAACGGTCTTTCCGCTGAGAATTCCATTGGCAGAAAAGATGGTTCAGCAAGTTTAGGGCTGGTATAGCCTCTGCTGAAGTAATAACGATTTATTTTTTTTTTACTGGTTAGAGGGAGATGAACCTAGCTGCCAGAATGAGTCCTTCCGAACTGCTGCTATATAGCAGGAATGAGAGCTGACCTGAAAGTTCTTTAACACGCCGAGGCCATCTAGCCTGGCAGCTTGCAGGAACAGATGTGGCACCGGAAAATGAATTAAAATACACCTGTGTTTTCAGTACTGCATGTGAAGATCGAAGTCACAGTAGTGATTTTTTCTGCTGTTTTTACATCAATGTTTCTGTAGAAATGGCAATGAGTTAAACAATTAATGTGGTCAGAATTTTTTTTTTGTAAACCCATGACTTTATGTTTTACCATCTTATTAAGAAAACAATATCTCTCTAATAAAGCTTTTCGTATACTCCTACTACTGGAGTAACTTGGCAAAGTGAGGTCAATTCACAATGGAGCAGGGAATTTTATGGGTTTTATTTTCTGAATTTCTTTGCTGTAATAGTTACATTCAGAAAATGACTAAGTAATGATTTAATTATGCAAAAAGAAATGGTTTTCGTGACTCCTCCCACTGAGCATTCTCTCTCTCATACAAGATACGGCATCAGAAGGAGCTGATAAGGAGTGTGACTTAGCCTTCAAGATTATATGTATCATTTAATTGAGATTAATTAGGCAGGAATATTCAGTTAACTCTGAAATAAGCCTCTGACTATTCTGTCCCATGGTTTAAATTTCTGCTTTCTGAGAGAGACATCTACAACCTTATGCCAAGGAGTATACAAATTTATCACTGTGGTAGAACACTGTTATTTAAATTAAACAATAGATGAATGATCAAAAATAACAAGGATTGCAAAAAGGTGCTGGTTGTAATCTGTGATAATAATATAAAACTACATGAAGCCCAACTTTATATCTTTTTTTCATGCAGGCTATACAGTTATTTTATATGGAAAAAATCAGGTCCATGGATGACGGAGTGATCAGCGTCACCCCTTTACTTGTTCAGGACAGAATTTTAATCTCCCTTTTTAACAAACTAATTCCATACATTTTCTGCAACATTTGGGGATTTAGCACACATCTTCTTCAAGTGTTCAGCAACTGTAATTCCTGTACCAGTGTCATATTACGCCTCTGCCTTTCATTGAAAAAGCTTTCAAAGTCGTTATAAGACATCTTCACATCAATGATAAGTCTCTTGTAATTTTGAAAATTAGATTACTACGTAATGGACAGCTGCTAATATGTACCTTGGAAAGTTTCACTTTATTAATGATTCTTGATGTCTTGTTTTCTCACTATTTGGATTTAGCTCCTCTTTCACTCAGGTATATTGGTGTCCCTAAGCCTTTCTGGGCCACAGCTGGAGAAGGTGGTGATTGACAGGACCCTGGTGGGGAAGCTCATCTCCGACACCATCAGTGATGGTAATTACACCCACGTGCAAATCAATTGCCTGCATTAACAATAGAGTAGAGAAACAGTATGTCAACAGGTAGACTAATTATTGCCACTGGGGACTTGCAAACACAACACGTAATTGCATGTAAAGCCATAGTTACAACCCTCAGGACTGAGAACACTTTAAGAATAATATTTAACATCAAAGTTTTCAGGCTTGTCAAATACTGAATGGGTTTCTAAAATTCAGTTTCTTATGCATTTTAATCACTGAGAACATGCCATTTGAACTTGTCATGTTTATTTCATAAGTGGGAAAATGGGACAGAACCAAACATCAGCCAACTGATTAGTTACATGGGATAGTTATTATTAAAATATTTACTTATTAGAAAAGGCTGGATAACATTAGTTACATGGAGGTGTTCTGATTTAGTTTCTAGATTTCCAGAATCTCACTTTTCTTATTAACTAGTGACTGCTAAAAATTAAGTTTTAGTTTAATGAAGAAGAAAACTTATGAAAATGTACCAGTTTTCAACAGCTTTATAGTACAACTGCAGCTTTTTCAATGTGTCTCTGCAGATTGAGTTCCACTGAGAACCCAGCCAGGTGTCAGTATCTTGGCATCTGCATGATCAAAAATATGGAATTTCGGTGCGAGCCAAATTACATATGCAGTATCTTCCAAATTCTTAAAAAGTAGACTCAAATTATGTCCTTTTAATAAGAATATATGCTAGATTTAGCTTTGATCTTTAATGATTTCTTTTCTTCCATACCCAGGCATCTATTGAATATTGGCCTGGTTATGTAAGAAAGCTGCAATACTGTGTCCTTCTGATTCTTATAAATATATTGTAGTTTAGTGTTGAAAAATAACATTAATATAACTGTGTTAGTAGAATCTTTAGTATCCAAACAAATAACCCTAACCTCATTTTTTATCAACTAACTACACAGAGTGTGTAAAACACATTTAAGGTCTTGACTCCTTTTTTTCACTCTTCACTTAAATTACTAGATTACTAATTCCATCTCAGATTTTTCTGCCCTCTGTTTCCAGAGGGAGGATTTCATAATTTCAGGTGACAAAAGTAGGAAAGCATGGAAGCTATGGTTATACCCAAGTTGAAGTTGCTTGTAGAAGTTATTTAAAATACTCTGTCTTTAAAAAAAAAAAATATATATATATATAATTAAATTATACATATCTTGCCTTATATTGGCTTAACATGTCATAGAAATACAAATATTTTAAAAAAAATACTGCTAACTAAAAAAGCTTATAACTAAAGCAATAATAAAGCAACAGATGTTTTTCTACTGTTATACCGCTCAAACTGCTATAAATAACATTATATAATGGCTTGTCCTTATTTTCACTTATTCAAGAATTTCTTAAGCTTCCATGTTTTGTAATACCCATGTCTGAAGGTAAAACAGGAATGCTTCTGTTCAGTAAAAGCAAACCCCGCAATATCTGTCATTGCAAATATGGGATTTTTGTTACCCACACAAATAGTGTTCAAAATACAAATTTTTATACTGAACTATCCTTATGTGAGAACCACAACATAATGTTGTCCTAGAATAAATTCACTTTAATCCAACATAATTGCATGTCTTTCCAAATCTAGGTTGGAATTAGGGTTGTGATTATAAAGTTGGCCAAAAGAAATTTGATATTTAATGCAAGAAGTCTGTATAAAAAGAATAGTTCTTATTTTAACAATTGTGTATATGTAGAAATGGATAGGATTACAATCTGACAAATTTACTGAAGCGGTGTTGTAATTCTAACTCAGAGTATCATGTCCTCTTAACATTTGGAATAGAAGTCAGATTACATGCACAAAATACAGAATTAAGATTTCATTTATAATCCTCCTGTCTCTAATAAAGTCCTGGTTTTTATTATTTATAGGCAAAATTTTAAAATAAATTTAATTAGAAATTATAGAAAAATTGCTTTCCTAGACGAAAATAGCAGTTCTTATTTTCTAAATTGTTTTGTGGCACTGAGGTCTTCCTGCCCCAGACAACCATGGCTACTGAAAATCAGGGGACTGCTGGTCTCGTTCACACCTGCACAGGGATCTTTGAATCCTGCTTTCTTTTCTTCAGCCAAAACAAATTTCAGAAGCATCAGAGGTCTCCTGTAGGTCATCTTTAATGTAAACTATATCTGTGAGGGTATCAAAATATTTTAACTGCGTACATATTGAGGATACTGTACTCTGTGGCTTTGAATTTTCCTGTGTGTTTAGGATCTCAGTTATAGCTTCTAACTCACCTTGTCAAATACTTTATCACCATTTCTTTTCTTTTTTTTTTTCTAAAAGCTAGTGCTAATGTTACATTTCAAAGGCAATTATTTGGCTTTAATCTTTACCCTTTAGCATTTGCATACCAGATACTTCAGAGCTGTGCCAGTACATGACTATTGGAAAATCAAACTGGTTGTAAATCGGACTAAATCAAATCAAAGCTGAGTAGCCAGTTTGCACTGTTTATATGCAAGACTATACTGTCAATCTACCTAAGGATATATACAATACATGTAACAAGCTAGGATATTAGTCACAAATGCATTTTTTTTTTCTTTTTTAGGGTTGTTCAGGATTTTGGATGTTTGTTTTTAAATCCGGTTCCACTTTCCTTGACATTTTCCTTTTAGCAGAAGTTCAGGAGTTTAGTTCCTGAAAACAGCTGGCTAGCTTCACTTTAAACCTGATTCTTATCAACAGTTCATCAGTGATCTGGTACTAGTTACCCTGATGACTGACTTTATTCTCAGACATCTCTTTACATACGGGCACTGCTTGAATAACTGGATAACACTTGGGAAAAATCCTAGATGCTATTGTCTAACTAATTTTCATTGTCGAATTAGTTGTTCAGTTTTATAATGAACTTTTTTGGTTTAGCACCCCCTTAGGATAACAGTGGGGATTCCCCTGCACTTTTCCAGACTCCAAGGGAGTCTGTTCCATCTTGGTTACCTGTATTGTTTGAGTAGCCCCATGTGAACCTTTCAACCAATTCCTAAACCCTCTAATGCATAATCCTGTATGTAACGGCCTCCTCCGTGTCTGCAGCAGCACCCAGAACCTTACAATGTCAAAACACCAGATACGCCTCAAGTACTAATTGACATTTATCATCCTTAACATGAGCAATGCTGTACTAGGTGCATTTCTGAAATACTGGTGGATGTTACCATAAGAAAAAAAAAAAAAATTGAAGGTTGATCCGAGATGAAAATGAATGTGGAAGGGCATAAAACATGTATTTGAAAGTAGTGGTAACTTGGTATTCAGGTTTATGTAATCAGAGTACTCCCTAGGCTTTATTTCTCATTTCCAAGAAGGTCCTGGCAGGATGACACATTGATGTCTTTTAGGAGATTACAGAGGCTTCAGTGTAATATTTAAGACACTGTCTTGAAAAAATTGCTTTTTGCAACGTCTGAGCAGAGGGTTCAGTAATGTGTTTTGTTACTAGAAACAGGTATTACAGTGGTGACAATTTTTATTTGTTTTTTCAGCTGTTCTTACAGACAATTTCATCATCTTGTCATTTGAGGACCATAACCAACTCTGCTTTATTCAGTTTACAAAGAAGATGGATTCTCCCGATGTAAACAAAAGACTGGAAAAACTCTCTTGTTTGGACTTTAAGGTATAGCTGTCAACGGTGACTGTAAATACTGCAGTAGCTTTACATTGTGAATCACTGGTGCTTGCTGATATCCTATAGCAGTATAAGTTGCAAACCTTTATATAACTGATCAGAACAGCTCAAATTCCAAAAATGGCAGTTATTGAAAAGTAAAAAAAAATTGCATGGCATTCTGAGTTAATGAATAAAATACTGTGCCAAGAGGGATCCAATTTTCTACTGTATTTAGGTTAAGGGCTCAGACACACAGTTGAGTTACCCCTGCTTAACAGATTACCTTGTGTCCGTTGAGCAGCAGTAACTGACCCTTTGCACATTCTCAGCATCTAACAAGCATGAAGCAAAATCTGTAATGGTAAACCTCAGTGTAAAAGATTTAAGCTAATGTGTTTTACCTCTTGTTTGCTGTTGGCTAAAAATGCACGCATTGTCAATTACTATGGCTCAGCTGATATACACAAACCCATAAAGTTATGATAATTCAGTCATCTGTCTGAGCTCCAAGACTGTTATAATTCTTTGCAGAAATCTTAATTTTCCCTCTAGTTACAGTAATCGTGTTGTTGGGAGAGCTGGTTTTACAATTAAGCCACTGAGCTAGGACTCAAAATATAGAAGCTGAGTTTCTCGCCACTGACAAACTACGTGTGTGACTTTAGGCAAGTGACTTGGTGCCTCTGTATCTCAATTCACTATGTGCACAGCGAAGATCAAACTACTCCTTTATTCCAGCCCTTTATGTATGGCAGTAGCTGAAAGGTAGTCTCGAGATAGCTGAACTGGCTTTAAAATAGCCAGTTTGGATGTCAGTAGAAACCAGCTCATCTCAAACTGAATTACACCGTGTCTTGGGTGGATTGGGCTGTGTAGACATAACTTATTTCGACCATCAGCTCTTTGACATCAGGGCAGTGGCTGACCGTAGGTGGAAGCGCTTGGTGCTACAACAGCATGAAAAAATAATCAGCCAAAGGCAATTAATTTTGAACAGGCAGAGTAGGAAGGGGGCTGCATACAATTCACTGCAAGAATGAAGAAGAAACAAGCCTTTGCCCAAGAAAGGTAGAAAGATGAAGTAAGCAAAAGAGAGAGTTTGTGTTTATTTCAGACTGGATAAATATTAAGGAAAACAATCTTCTACTAGCAAATATTTTCCCCTTGACAACCCCTCAGTAATTTGCTTCCTCACATAAGGGAGTTTGCATCTGCAAGGCAAGCTTTTTAAGGATGTGTTTAATTTAAGTTTTGCCATATTACGTTTTAACTTGCTTGGTAGAAATACTTTCTGCTAGGATGAATATCTAATACATTTTCCAGGCTGTTTCAGTTCAGGGCCTCTTTTCAGCAATGACTTGTGTTTGCGAGATTGATCCAACCTCTATAACGTGGATTTGAGACAGTTCACTGTTCACCAGGAACTGAGCTGATACGTAGTTTACTTGAAAATTATGTGCTCTTGTGCCTGGCCTGTGGCGTTTGTTAAGGTTGTGCTTTAGAAGTAAGGGTAGTGTGTGGTGTGGGGTTTTTTTTTAATAGCTCTAAACTTTAATGAAGAAGCTATGGTGAGCTGAAGACTGCCTTCATCATTTAATTGTGAGGGACATAGCTCCTTACTTAATTTATGTTTAGAAAATGTATTTTCATTCTGGGTATTGCTGGGCACATTTTGGATCTCATAGTTATGGCATTTTTTTCTTGGGAAAGAAGGAAAGCCTAATCCATAGAAAACTCTCTCTGCCCTAGGAAACCAGAAATATCTGCTGTACTCCTAAATAGGGTTGTTATGTTCAGTTCTTTGCTGACACAGCCGAGCTTCTAGAAACACCTCCATGTTCAATGTTAACTTTGCTTTCTCTTGAAATCAGTGGGAATCACTATGGATTATTTCCTTGCCAACCAAAAAAAGGCATTTGCATTTTTTAATTGAATGTTCTTTTGTGTGAAGCTTGCTAGTTAGGCAGCTAAATATAATTTTTATTATCTTCAAAATTGCACCAGTGTCAGCCAGCAGAAAGTATTATTCACTACTGCAATAATATTATGTCAGCTCTCTGCATTGAATTAGAGTTCTTTATGGCTGCTTTTGGTCAAAATTACAAAAGTTAAAAGATCACAGACACAGTCAACACTAGTGTCACTATCAGTAGTAACAAAAGAAACAAAAGATGGTCCTCAATTGCAGATGTGCAAACTTGCAACAATACACGCTTTAGAAAAAACAGTTCCTTAGTGTTGATTTTTTTTTCCAAGAGAAATTAAATTAAAAGGTAGCTTGCACTGGTATAAAACTACCACATGATTAAAATATGGAGCTAAGATTCAGGAAATTTGAGTGTAGCCTTCATCTCTGCCTCTGACATTTGGTGTAGCCTTGAGAAATATAGGTAGCATTTGGGTTTAAATTCCCATTTCTAAAATGAGGAAAATGCTTGCTTCCAGTCATATGTAATGATATAATTAAATTTCTGTCATCTTTACATTGTAATTTATTTGGTACCTGGACAGAAGCAACTTCATATTGCTCACTGTCCAGCCTCACAGTGGGCAAAATTGGCAGGGAACTCTAGGCAGCACCAGACTGCCAGAGTGCTATTAATAATAATAATGTCAACCATGCTTTCCTCCTCACAGTTTGATATTTATCTAAAAGTTGGGTTTTTTACACAATAACATACCTAAATGGAAGAATTACTTTCTCTATCCTCTTCCTTTCTAAATGATGCCACCTTGGATTTTATTTACACTTTGAAAAAAAGAAAGGAAGACTTATTGTACGAATCGCTACAGTCTTGAAGACCAGCAAAGTATAAAAACAACCGTTACCATTTGTCTTTTCTCACTGGCATTAGTCCATGTTTGAGAGTGCCATGTCTATTGCGAGATGTAGGGGTTTACAAAAGATTTGTGGCTGTTATTACATGTGAAATTGTTGTGAACAGTTAACACTGCAGTACAGCACTAATTGGTATCCGTGAAAGTATTTGCATTTTCCCATCCTAATAGATGTGTTGCCACCAAATTAACTATTTATATATAGTTGTCATTCAAGTATCAGCTACCTGTTAACTTTTATGTATGTTTTATCTTTACACTTCTAAAGAGTATTTTGACGAGGAAAACACAGGATAGTCTGAAAATATTGACCTTTTGCAAGTTTTTCCTATCTGTGGTTTTTTAAATCCATTTCAATTTGCTGAAGGAGGAGACAGTACAAGGAGTTAAATGTTTACCACGAGAGAACAACATTGGTAATTACTTTGATTTCAGTTCCTTTTGATGTGTATTCAGGGGATGAAGAGGTCAATAATATTATGACGATGCAAATAGAAAAGGGTTCTTTTTGACCATATAAAAAACAGCAGAGGATTATTAAAGCATTAACCTTGATTTTAATGGCCTTGGTTGAGTGGTGAGATCACAATTTGGATGAGCCTGATTATTTACTAAATACAATACATAAATGCAACGGGTTCTTAACACCCATTGCACTCTGGCATTATCGCATTACTGCCATCCTTTGTTGCCTTGCAGACAGGAATATGAAAGCAATCTGTCATGTAGTGAGACTGGCTCCAGAAGCATTTCTCTGATAAGAAGACCCCCTGCCCTTTGCTAGTGTCTGGTCCAGTAGGCTTAGCCATGCGCTTAATCCCCAGAAAGTGGTTCGATTATTGCTGACCAGCAATGGCAAGATAGTTTTTTTTTCCCCTAGCTATCAACCTTCCATTAATTCCTTAAGCAGAAATGCGGTGCAATCTATATTTCCTTGGCATGTGTCACCCAGATGGTGCACTGCTCATGTTTTCAAATAACCATGCTCCAAAATAACAGAGTTTGAATAATAAATTCCACAAATCCTTCCTGAGAAAGAAGCACAATTCTCAAGAGCTGCATAAACTTTACGCATGATGCTGTAGCTCATCCACATTATGCAGAGAAGTATATATTCTCTTGCAAAGCGGATGCTTGTATCTGGATTCCTTAATTTAGGGAGGAAAAAGGAAGATATATGTTTGCTCAAACACTGTAGAATATATTTAATATTTGATTATGTCTTAAACACTAGCCTTAGCTCCCTGGTCAGCTTTGCAGAACTTGTCATTTAATATGGCTAAGCTTAAATCCTATGTGTAGGTCGATGCTGTCAAGCAACCATGACTGTACATTTTGGTATTGATTGGAGTCATTGCAGTAAATTCCTTCTTAACTCACATTCCTTTCCTTTCCAATCCCCTCCCCATAGATAAAAGTGTGAGCATGTCTTTTTCTGTCTGAGGAGATATTTTTTACATTTACAGACAGCCTATATGAAGATATATGTACGCAGTCCTCTGTGTATATATATACATTCCCTTTCATGCATTCAAAGTAAATGCTCCCAATTGCTCCTACTATGCTATTTTATCACCTCAAACATTTCCTGCATTTTTTTCATCCATCAGATTTCTTACATTGATATACTTGGACCAGAAGGTAGAAGGATGAAACGTCACCTGGCAATTAACTGTATGCAAGATATGGTCATTTGCTGGTGGTCAGCAACTAGTGATGGAGCATGGCCTTGGTCTCCTATTTCCTGTGAGAGGGACAGAGCCAACCTATTGCTATTAGGCTGTGCACATGGCAAATTGGAGGTAAAGTGCTGAACTCTCTTGTTATGTGATTTTTCGGATTCGCTAAAGAAATAACTGCTCGACTGAAATGCATATTCAGGTAGATATGAAGAACAGATGTGATAAAAACATAAGTAAGGAAGATCAGCCATTCTAATCTTAAAAACAAAGGTTCGTTATTTGATGAAAAAAACCACCTTATTTAGTGTGTTTACTATTTTCACATCAAAACTATCAATGTGAGACATGTAGCAAGGAAGTAAGGTCTTTATAATGGAATAGCTTTGGAGCTGCTGACACTGAAAGTAAAAGTTACACTAGGAAACTCTAATCTGTGTTAGAAACTGTAGCTGGTGCATGCTTGTCTAATGCAATTGTTTTACATTGTCTGCAGTGTTAACTGTTAGGCATTTTTCATCTATTTTAAGTGGTTTATTATCAAATTTTAGCTACACCCAGATGCTGCATAAATTGTTGCTATGAATATTGATCAAATCGGGGACCAATTTTTGTCTTCAACAAAAAGTCAAAATTCCCCATCTACAGGTGGGAATGTAAGCTACAAGTTAGAACAAGGCTACAAGCTGACCCTCTTCCTGACGCTTGCTTACCTTACCTTTTTAGGTAGATCTTTCCATTTCATCTCTTTCATTTTTATTTCATCTACTTAAGAATATCTGAATCCAGTTTCTTATGTTAGGTAAAAACTTAAAAATGAAGCTATCTGGGCAGTACTCTGAGGACAACTGGAGCCTGAATTTAAAGTGTAAAAGCTGTTCTGGACTAGCATCTTGTATAGATGCTCCTGTATTTGAAGTTTTATTTTCAGTTTAGCTTAAGCCGCTACTAATATGGACTAAAAAGGCACTGACTGTGGGAGAAGAGCACAAACTTGAGGATCAGCTGTGGAATAGCTATTCTGGAGTAGCTATTACAGACTGTTTCAGACTATTTCCCTGTAGGGAAAAACCCTAAGTAACACTTTTAAGAATAAGCTGCTCTTATAAACAACATCCTGTTCTCTTTAATTAGGGAAGATGTAAATGTTTTAATGTCTCAGAATTATTACTTTGATAACTAATATTAATTTCAGTGAGGTTTTTTTTCCCTTGGGATTTTCTGTATATTGAAAACAAAAGAGAAAAGGTAGTTGAGACTGCTTTTCTTTCTTATTTCAGCCATTAGTCATTGCAGAATTTAAGTTTAAATTATCTCCAGTTCTGCCTTCTTTGCTTCTTTTCAATTGACCTCTCTCAACTAGCGGTCATCTTTGACTCGTCTCTCTCCTCTGCCTGATACACACCTGCGATTCTCAATTCCCCCTGCAGCTATGCCCAATCGCTTATAAAAATTACTCTGGTAGCTAAAACCTGCCTCTGTTCTTTGTAAGTTTTTTTCAGCCTAGTCCCTGTGCCAGTTTGATATTATGAAACTTCACCCTACTAACATTTCAGACCTTGTTTCTTACCATGACTTCCCTACGTCCAGGTTCTGATGGCGACATTCCCACGCCTTTTGTTTCCTTCCCACATCTTCCAGAAAACTCCCCAATGCCAACATAGCAGCTTACAATCTCTCTTTTCTGAGGCATTTTTTAGAGACTTGTTTCTTTTAAGAAATTCACAGAAATCACCCTGTCTGTCTAAAGCTTTCTCCATTTCATTTTATATATTGTAGGGAGATTTCCAAATTACAGCATTGCTCTGCATCTTTCAATACACCTTGTTTTATCCTTTTCTGGTTTAGAGTCTAAATTGCTCAGGGCTGAGGCTGTCTAGTATAGTCCCAAGCACATCACTGGTGCTTAACACAATAATCATAATAAGCATTCACTGAGCCTTTAGGCCTAAACTCATAATCCTTTTAATTTAGCCCATATTGTAATATAAATATAAGAAAATTATTTTTAAAAGCCAAACTGCCAAATTTAACTGTTCAGTTGCTTTCCCTTTTCTGATTCTTTGACTGTACTTGTCTGTTTGAATTCTAAGATCTTTGGATGAAATTTCTTTTCCTGTATTTGTCAATAAAATATCAAGGACTGTGCCAGGGCTATGGAAAAATTAGTCATATATAGATAACAAATTGTCTTGCTGGTTGCCAGTTAGTCTTTCCATGTACTAGTCTCCTGGATGCTCAGTGGGCTGCTGTGTAAGGCTCAAGACACTCTACCTATAGGCTTCCCCTGTGTATCCACAATGTGTAACCTATGGTACTATTTGTTGGGGATTTTTTTTCCTTGATTTCTCTAGTGCTCCTTATGGGCAGTAGTTAAATTCCCGTGCATGGATTGGGGGACGTCGTAACCCAGCAGCTCTAGAAGCAGCATCAACCCCAAATCTGCAATTTAATGAGGTACATTTTCCCCTTGCAGAGTCTTGGAGGGGAACTTTAACTTAACACCTTTAATTTCTGAGGGTCATTTGATAGCTTAAAATGAGCAAAAATGTAGTTAGCATTTCTAGACAGCTTCTAAACAGTTACTTTCTAGATCAGATACCACAAAAATGCAGTATATCTGTAAGCATGCTTATTTGCCTCTCTTTGCCTCTACTCCTTTACCATTTGTAGTGTTCTTCAGGTATAGACCTGGAATACAAACATAACGTGCCATTGTTATGCATGAAAGTAAATCCATATTTATCATATTTGACCAATAATATCAATTTTCTCCCAGTAAATCATTATTGTCAACAGAAAAAGAATGAGAAGCATGAACTGATTGTTTGGAGTGTGTGTCAAACAGAAACGTAGTAAAATAGTACTACCACTATAAAATAGTATTGCTTGGATAAAACAGCATTATTATCTAGAATTAAGAGAAAAATAGGAATTGCTGAGTGTCTAGCCCATAAAGAGCTGTTTGGTATATTGGCTTTATGCAAAAGTAAACCAAGTCTGAGGAAATAAATGGGTTCTGCCCACAGCCATTCTGTAGAACCTTGGTGCCAGCTCCTGACACTCCCATTGCTGTGGCAAAGCAAAGGGAAATGGGGCACTTAGGTACTACTGCCTCCTCCCTGGAAGAATTTTCCAAGTGCTATTTGCTGGCCACCAGCAGAGTGCTTATAAGGACAGGAATAGCTTTGGGACAAGGCAACTCAACCCCTCGTCATGATGCTGTCCTGTAACTACATGTTCTGCAGTGGGATGATTCCCATTGCGCATACAGTGTTTGGGGTATTGTGTACTTAAGCAGCTTTTCAACTTCATGGAGGAAATATATTTTACATTTTAAATGCACTGTAAATGTGATTGGAACTGTGCTCTGTGGCTTTATGTTTTAATATTTGCTACTATTAAGGCTAAAGGTAGACATTATTCTTCTAAAAACAGAAACTGCTCTTTCCTTGCAAATCTTGGCTTTTTTTACTGCCTTCATTATTTTTTTTTTCCTGAGATCAGTGTTTACTATGTTAAATGTTATAGGATTTGGTGAGGAATCCTTCCCTGAAGAAAGAAAAGTGCTTTTCCATTTAACATAGGACTTTGCTTGGGTGTGCAATATATGTTTATGTGCATGCACTTGCGTTGCTGCAGGACTATTTGTCTGTTGCACCTTTGTCTGCTTTCTTGCAGGCATTGGTTTCCTCTGGTAAACTCATCCATTCTCCAATTTATTTATTTAATTATTTGGGGTTTGTTTGTTTCTTCTTTCTTAAAGTACCAATGATCAAGGATGTTATTTAAATTGTTTCCCTGTGGAGATAATGCTGGTATTTTGATTTCAAAACCAGAAGAGGAATCTTCTAGAAATCATTTCAAACAATTTGCTATGAATAAATAGGATCTGATGTGAAATCATCCTTGGATTAAACGCTTTGAGAGAAAGTCATGTTAAAATCAACATGAACTTTATTCTGCAAACATAAATTAACAGGAGGTGATGATGCCAGGGCTTAGTTACTGTAGTACTTTGCATTTGTCTTTGCCATGTTTATTTTCACTCCATTTAGTGCTAGTGTGAATGACTGAAATTATACTTCAATCTTGTGGAAAAAATAATTTGCCTGAGAGAGAATTATTATTTTTCTTTCTCCCAAGAGACAATATTTAATAGTTATTGCTTCCACATTGTGCCTCAAACTTGTGAAATAAACACAGCAGATCTTTTAGGAGTAAACTCTCCTACAATTACTGTAGCACTCAGAAAACTGTCTACGGTGTGTGACTGAATAGCTGAAATACCTCTCACATGCATAGAGCAAAGAATGCAAAATCCTTGATGTCACGTTGGGTTAAAAGTTCAATGAATAATATGGGATAAAGATGATGATGATAAATTTTGAAAGAAAATAAGAATAAATGTTGGCTGAAGATCTACGATTGCATGTGGGACTGTAAATATAATGCAGGCAAATAAGTAACCTGGAGTAGGAGCCTTGCATTTTTGTTTTAGAAATGTTTAAAAATAGGAGTGGGGGTTTTTTCTTCCATCTTCACAGTGCTGTATTTAAAGCTATTTTACTCTAGTGTGCACTACACTTCCCACTCTACATTTCTAATTAAAGTGTTTGTTGTTATTTGGAGCCTCACAGTGTGAAATTAAATAAGCATTTTTTTAACATCCATAAAATAAATCAAACATTTTTCCCATCTGAAAGACACACAATTCAGTCACAGCAAGCTTATTTGTCTGTTTCTTTTGTTTTCCTTTTTTAATCTGCCTGGTAAGCCAATTTTCTGCTTAAGAACTACTGGTTAAAACTCTTATTTGTTTTGATATGTGGACTTTATCCTTTCCCAGCACTCCATGCAAAATACTTCAATTTTAAGTGTTCAAAGATTTGCACTGAGAAGAGTGATACTGCCCACATGAGCTAGTCTATTATTTCTTTCAAACATAAGATGAGAGAAAATATTTCAGCTGGCATAATTCAGGCTCCTTATTTACAAAGATTAACAGATTCCTTTACTTGGATTGTTATGATTTCTGACTCTAGGATCTGAGAACCTGACCTGTATAGTATCCCTCATACAGCTGATTAGCAGATGCAGAGCATCGGCCAGTACTGCAAAGGGGAAACAATATAAAAGTGCAGTAATGGTGCATGATTGCCACATTAATAAGGGAAATATGCATAAATTATGTGAATAGTATTTAAATAAGTTTACTAGATTTTTGTAGCGTAGGTGTCACAAAACTAAAAAGGACTTTTACTTTTTATTTAAAAATTTATTTATGTATTTATTTTACAGAAAGTAATTGGTTTTACTTCATGCAAAGTACTTCCAGAAATCTTCCCTTCCAATCCAAGGCTAAGTGCTTAGTCCCAGGATTTATGGAAAGCACTTAACGTTGAATGGGATTGAACACCCCGCCATGTGATATTACAGCTCTGTCTTTTTAGATCCCTGCCCTGTCCCCTCCTCTGCAAATCCTGCAGTTGTCCTACCCACTTCTGGGCAACTCCTCCAGCTTTTGCCTTCTCATTCCCAAAACAAATGTTTGGTTAGCTTCAAGATATACTGCTGTTTTAATGTTCCCCTTCAGGGTTCTACAGAAGTACTGCTCACCAGGAAGGAATCCCAGCAGCTTCCTTTAAATGGACTGCTAAAGCACTATGCGCACTACATTTACTGGCATGTCAGTACTTACCAGATAGAAAAACAATTGGTGGGTAATGGAGTACCATCTTCTTGGGGAAAAAAAAAAAAAGATGTTTTGATTGTTAGACTTCTTATTTTTCAAAAGCATTATCTTAGCCTTATTAACATGTTTTTGTAGCTGTATATCTCTCTGCTTTTGTTTTCTGGTTAGTGGCATGAAGAATTAATAATAAAAGTCACTTCTGACAGAGAAACTCAAATCTTCCCTCTCAGATGAAAGAGAATATCCGTTTTTTTCCCCTTCAGAGTGCCAAATACCAGTTACATTCAGCAAAATTAGAAACGAGAACAAAGAGGTCTCTCGGCTTGGTACTCTTCCTCCAAGAGGCACATGAGGCCACTGATGCATGAGAAGCAGTTTATCTGTTCCAATCTAAGGAGAAATGTTTCTCTTGTTTTCAGCCAGAATGTGAACAGCAGTGTCTACAAAAGTTTCCTTTAAGCCTAATTTGTTTAAACATTATGTCAAAACTTCTGGTTTGAAATGCAGCAAATAGTCTTTCTCTCCTTGCAGGAACTTCCCCCTAGTTTAGAACTGGGTTCTATGCAGCAACCAGCCCTACCCTAGACTTCATTTCAAGGATCTGCTCTCAAAATTATGTGAAGCTAGGAGACTTCTCATCTCAAGGCTCATTAAATTAGCCTTCCAAAATATAAGACTATGCTTTCTTTTAAATTCGAAGTGGTGAGCAACATTTTGTCCCAATTCTGCTCTAACAAGGCAGAACAAAATTATTAATTGGAACAAAATTATTAATTATTAATTTGATTGCTGACTCTCAAATGATCAGATGGCAACATTTACTTTACAGTGACTATTTCCATTGCTGTTTTCCAGCAGTCACACCTATGGAGGTCTAAAATCTATTTTTCACCTATTTCCTTCTCTATTGTCTTAAACGTCATTCTTTCTTCAGTCTTTCATCTCTCATAGGCTTGATTATTGTGTGGCTCTTCATGACTTTTCTTGTAGCTTGTGAGGAGATGTCCAGAGAGGAACGCTGGTTTTGGATCAAAATATGTAGATGAATAACACAGTGCATTGAAACCTGCCACAGGAAGACAGAAACCTGAGTCCCAGAGGGCCTCAAGGCTCATTTCACTGCAGTTATGGAAGCTTTGAAGACTTGCTTGGGCAAGATTTCTGTTTCACATATTTGAAAGGCAGCTACCTGGGTCTCTATACACACTCTTAGGGAAACCTGCAGAACAAATAATAACACTTCACCTTGCCTTTATTTGGGGTTACCGAGCTCTGTGGTCACAGTAATCCTTTGTCCACAATAACCTCTTTTAAGGGTTTCCTTGCTTTGCAATTTAACACCTTAATAAGCTACACATCTCAGCAGTTCTAACATCTCCACACTAGCCAACTTCACATTTTGTGGGCATAAGTGACTAGTTGCAGAGGCTAAGTCATTGGTGAGGGAATGGTGGGGATGAGAAAAAGTTTTTCAGAGTATATGAGTAATTTAATCTTTTATTTCCTCTTTGGTATATATTTTCATTGATCACTACTCTTCATTGAAATCTGTTTACCTGGTTTTCACAAGTTGGATGCATTGGCTTCTGTATTAAATGCTTTTGCGTCAAATGGTTATGTGCCTGTAACTACTCATCTTAAACTAGCTAAGACTTTTGTATTAATTGGCAGCTCCACGGAATTGCAATAATTCTTTTTTTTTCTTTTCAATGAGAAACCCTTTTGCTAACAAAATAAATAAACTGTCGAAATAAAACATCCTAATCAGTCTGATCAACATCCCGAATAACTTGTTTATAAATTCATCAGTTGCTTCTGAAGTAATGGGTGGTATGCCAAAAAAAATCTTAATTTCTTATTCTCCTCCTTTGCAGGATGAAAGGCTAAATTATATGTTCAGTTGGTTGTGTGATCTGGGGAAATCAACATGAAACTGCTTTAACATTATGTGTACATTTTTGTTTTCAACCTGAAATTTCCAAACTTCCTCCCTTGCCCTCTCTCTGCCTTTTAATTACATTTGTTACCCCTTTCTGTGTAAATGGTACTTGCATACCACCTGGACTCAAAACAAGGGGCTTCCAAAATTAGTGGCATGTCAGCAGCTTTAGTTTACAGTGTGAAGAATGCTATGGGTATACCTGAGGGTGGGGTTTGGCTCAGTTTGACATTTTCCTTTCATTCTTTATTTCTGCATGAACGACTTCTACTACTCTCATTCTTCTAGAGACATTCATTTTCTCTCTGTTTCAGAGAAATAGCTTTTCATAAGCTGATTTGTAACTTTTTTACAGATGGTACTTCTCCCACACTTTTCCTGCTTGAGTCCCGTATGATACCTCTCGCTCAAACCCACATACTGTAGGACATGAATCTTCATTGAACTCCACAGTTGTCTCCATCACTTTATGGTACTTCCCATGTGTCCACAATACAAATTCTTGCTCTTTGCCAGTTGCTGGCTTTGTATCATATTCTGCCTTTGTGTTCTTCTTCCAGTTCATTCAACTGGAAGAAGTACCCCTAAAGTGGTCCCCCTTTTCTGCTATCACAAATTCATTTATTCTGCATCTAAAGCTATATGGCACCAAAGAACATCTACCACCTACTCATTTGGCAATGTATACTACACATTGTTTAAACATGCCGTTGTTTCTACCACTACAGTGTAATATTTTCTGTTACCATGGCCCAGAGCAAATGATCAAAAATACTCTAGGTGTGATGCTCAGAGTAATCTATTATAAATTTTCCCAGAAATTTGGGGATTTCTCCCCTGCCTCATTTGTGAATAATCAGTTATTCTTTTATATCAGTCAGCTGCTCATTTCTCCTCTTACCAACACTGCTAGGACCATCCCCTCTTTTGTCTTCTATTTTGCTAACTTGTTTTATACTCTGGACAAACAAATATGGCTCAAACTGTATTGCAGGGATTTTTAATCAAAGGAATTACCCTTTTAAAAGCTAAACAAGTAGATTTTACAACTCCATTTCTAAAATGCGTATTTTTTAGCTTACTGACCCATAAGAAAACACATTTGCAGTAGTCTGCTTTTTAAATCATCAAAGTAAGAATGAATTGTTACAAATGATGACCAAAACGTTTTGGATTTTTTTTCAGGTTCTGAGTTATGTCCGTACCGAATGGGCTCCACTCGATGCTACGTTCAGCACTAATCAGCCATATCAGGTTTACACGGTAGAGCACTCCATCTCCGCGGACAAAGAGCCCATGGCTGACAGCTGCGTCTACAAGTGTGTTAGGAACAAAATTCAGTGCGTGGCCGTCACCCGAATACCACTACGCTCCAAGGCCATAAGCTGTTGCAGAGACGCTACAGAAGACAAACTAGTCCTGGGTTGTGAAGATTCCTCAATAATTCTGTATGAAGCCTACAACCAAGCAACTCTGTTAGCTCAAGCAGAGCTGCTGCCTGTTTCAATAACCTACCACCCTTCTGGAGCCATATTCATGGTTGGCAGCTCTCAAGGAGAGCTGCAACTTTTTGACACAGCACTGTCCCCAGTTAAAATTCAGCTCTTGGCACAAGACTATTCACCTGAGGCAACTCTGCAATTCAGTAAACACTTTGACGTACATAGCAGCCTCATCCAGATCCAGTGGGCTGCTCCTCAAGTTGCATCTGCCAGCGCTGAGGGCTCAGATATTCATGATCTTTTGTTGGTTAGATTCGACAAAGGACCCTTAGGAGTACTTCACTTTAAACTTGGTAAGTTACTGAGCGCATCTATTGAACCCAGAGCTCTCAAGGAAACATCTGTACCTCACAAGTTTTTTGTAGTCTGAAAGCAACAGCCTCATTTTAGATATATGGGACCATAGCCTTAAAAACACATAGTCCCAATGATAAGTGAAGATGTGAACCAAGGAGTTAATTATGTTTCACAATTACTTAGTATCTTTTCATATGGGATCTGACAGAATAGGACACTGATCTGTTGTTGGGTCAGGGTTCCATTATGTTCCCTGCTACCCTAATAAAGCATAACAATTTCTCATATCAAAAATTCTTTTATTCTGTAGTATATAATTTCAGGAATTGTATTCATTCTGTAGTAATACCCCTAACAATCTAAAATAAGCTATATTTAACAATACGATAGTAATGCCATTTTCTTTCCTAAATTATTTTTTGTGTGTATGATGCAACTCTCCTTTCCATTACAATGTGCATTTGTCCCAGTACTCCGTTCTTCATGACTTCTGTACATGAAATTACACCATTTCTTTCCTTGAAGACTTTTCACACAAGAAGGAGGGTTTTCATAACCTTCACAGAAGTTTGGTCTCTAAATTAATTTGCCAAGAGCTGTGAATAAAAGGAGTAATAATACTAATTTTAGAATTTATATACCATTTCTCAGTTTAGGTGTAAGGAGACTTTAAGAGAGTAAAACAATAACTATCTTCATTTTACAAACAGAATAACAAGAAGCAGTAAAGGAAAGCTAAAAGGCTTTCCAAGAGTTACACAACGAGTCAGTGACTGAACTAAGAATAAAACCCCTGCAGTTGCTCATCAGTGAGAACTGTATTCATTCCATTCAAGGCAGGCAAGTTACAGTGGGGCAAACCCACTGTGAGAGCTAAAAAAACAATCATGCTTAAATCTTCTGACTACCAAGCCAGTGTTTCAGCAGAGCAGACAGCCATGTCAAATATACTCATCCTGGGAAATTTCAGCATTTTGCCCATTGTCTGTCCAAAGAAACAGGAACGCCTTTGTGAATCTTTACAGGAGTTTTTTATGATTCATTTGTATAAAGCTACTGAGATTAGGAAGAAGCCTTTTTAAAAAAAAAAAAAAAACAAAAAAAACAAAACAAAAAACAACCTAGGTTCCAGTAAGGTTTGAAAATCTACTTTCTTTCTTTACTTATTGAGACGTGCATGGGCTTTTGTGGGGGAAAATCCTGTCTAAAAGTACTGCAGACCTAAAAATTTGAAAAACTGAATTTAAAAAACTTAACTAAGTATGCCACTGCAAAAAGGTAAATTAATATAATAGGATGTTAGCAACAGAAATGTTGGATTGACTTATAGTGATATAGTTTTAAAAGAACTGATGCAGATTATTACTGTTATCCAAAAAAACTGCTAAAAAACTATTTACAAGTTATCATTTCTTTTGAGATAATTCAGCTGCATTATGTTCAATGACGGGTTTAAGAGTTGCAGAGTACCCCACAACACTAATTATAACAGCTATTTGATGTTTTTGTGCATGTTGGCCATTAAAAAAAAAAACCTCTGAATTACCTCTTACCTGTGAAGCAGAAGGCACTCTGTCCACATCTACCTTGCTTTTCTTCAGTCCTCCCTTGTGGGGTTTTCTCACAACAGCTTTCCAGAAAGCACAGCTTTCCCCTTGCTATCTTTAGCACATTTATGTTCTTATGAAGGCAAGCAGGCTCTCAGTGCAGGGATTTAGAGGCCTTTCCTGCTAATTGCCAGCTTGTAAACTTAATTGGACTGTCTCCCTGGGCACCGTTCCTAAATCAATTAGGCAGCGAGTTGGCTGTCACCTCTTTTTCCCAAGCAGGTTGCCTGGAAGCGCACCACCCAGGAGAAGTCAAGCATCCAAATGGGAAGATGTTGACCTCTACAGCTGAAAGTTATCACATTTTAAAATTCATTCTGTATAATTGCTGTAAAATCTCTTCTAGGAAGAAGGCAAAGCTCTTTCTATCCCTCCCTCCCTTCCTCTTTGTAGTCCACTGTGCAAAAATATACTGTTCTCTATTGCATCCTGGTTTACCAGAGCTTTACCCCTCCTCTTCTCAGTGTGCCACACTACAAGGTAATGCTGTGTTGAACCTCAGCGGTTTTTAGGTCTCTGCTATTTAAGAAATAATGCAACTGTAAATTAATGTGGAAAATTTAGGGGTCCGTGACAGCAAAACCCAGACAGGCATTTAGGACTGAAATAAAATCCATAATTAACTCGTGGCTTGGAATTGTTTCCCGTAAAAGACTGTTAAGAAACTATGCCAGTGAGAACAGGCAAATATGTTTTTGACTTCCAGCTGACATGTTATGATTTTGGACAAGTTCTGTGAATTCTCCATTGTGCTGTCTCGCCAGATTTATTTCAGGAAAAGATTCATATTAAATTTACCCACAAACATTAATGGCAAATATTTTTGGTGTCTAATGCCAAACTCATTTTCAAAAGCATTGTGGCTTCTTGTCGTTGATGTCTTGGATAATGCCAAACTTGGTACTGGTGCCAGTGGTTCAGCATTGCTGGCCTTGAAAGACATTTTAAAGATAATATTATATTTAATTAGCATGCAATTAAGTATTTTCAGCTTCACTTAGTGATTAATGTGAAGATTGCCCAACTTATATAATACTTTAAAAACACTAAATATTCAGGAAGGATAAAGTCTACCATAACAATTAGATATTATCACACATACACAGGTTAAACATGACTATTACACAGTATAATGTCCATAGGCTTTAATACATGCAAATGTGAAGTGAAATACAATAGACAACCATGTCTTTTCTTTAATGACACTAAAAATCTAAAGTATTTCTCTGTTACAAAAAATAAATATGTAAGCTTTTTTCCCCCAAAGCGTCAGATCTGTAATACCAAGTTCTCAGCAGGTTACTTGTCCTCAAGCTATAGTCAGATGTTTTCCTCTACTATTTTTTTTTCTCAATTCTTATTTTACGTCACAAACAATATTCACAACTACATTTATGAAAATTTTGTGAGGTATGTTTTCTATATATCAGGTCTGCTTTTCTCTGTTACCAGACTTTTTTTCCCCAGCCATCCTGTGGCTTTAATATCAGTATTGAACTTCCGCTTGTTCCCTTTCTCACCTGAATTTTTTCCTTAAAATTAGTTTTGACAAACAACATCAGAATATTAATTGAGAAAATAAAAAAATCACATTATGTTTTCACTTAAAGAGAGAGGAACAGTAAGTTTATTCTGGTCTCTTTCTAATATCTGGAGCAGTATGACTCTAGCACAATGACCCAAAGCAAGAATTGCTCAAATGCCATGTGTGGCCTATGTCACACAATCATTTGACTAGTCAGAGACAATAAATAATATTACTTTCTGCAGCTTTTCAGTCACCTTTTCTATTCAGAAGCTGAGATCTACAAGTCAAGAAACACTGGCAGTCTTTTAATTTCTATTTTTCAAAGAGAGGGTGCTGTAGATAAATCATGCTCTCATGGAGTGAGCAATATGTTGCTCGGTTCTTTCCCTTATGGCAAGCTTGTTCTTGGTTTCATGTGCAGCTCTAATTCAAAGGTCCTTAGATGCTGATGTCCTTCATGATATCCCCTCACAGAAGAAAAGCTTCACTTAGAGAATTTTGCCAAGCTAGGAGTAAGTTCCTGAGCAATTGCAATATGGAGAGTAATCAAGTAACTGCTGCTTTGAATTCTGAGCTGTTGTAAACTTGTATGGAGGTACATTTGTGTGAGACAAATGCTGGTTTTTAGTGTTGTCCAGCAGTATTTCCCTACAGGAATGGGGTGCCATGAACATGGATTTATTATCTCCAGTACAATAATGATAAACTGGGAATAAGCTTTTTCTACCATGTTTAAAACAAACTTCATTACATGATGTTGTCACCAGTGGGTATTAACCACATTCGCTCCATGTGTGAAGTTCACTGATGTTTTCTCTCTGCTGTCCAAAGCACCCTCAGTCTAAATATACTAAGATAATAAGGAGCTCTCTCACATAAAAATTTAATACTGAAACCCATTAACTTCAACTTTCTCACTTTAACAAACGGTGATTATTTTTATCTGTGCTGAAAAGTAGTCAGCTACTGCTTTACATACTCATAACACTGTCTTTGGTTTTAATATTTCCTGTAAAAGGTGTGATCACAAGAGGACAGCTGGGCCTTGTGGAAATCATCCACCAGTACATTCGTTATGATGAGATACATGAGGCAATTAATGTCCTCAACACCATGAACTGGAACACGATGGGTCGTGAGTGCTATATATGCTTGAGTGCCATTGTCAATCACCTTCTTAAACAAAAGCTTACACCAGCCAGAGAAGGTAAGAGTCTGATGATATTTTTAATGTATTTTGATGGTGTCTTTGTAATTCATATGTGGATTAGGACAACATATTTAGTGACTGTATAGAGAAGACAATAGTGAGAATCCAGACAGTCGGCCAGATTATGGCCCTTCATAATCAAATGTCATATGTAGACAAGTCATTTCAATAAAATCTGGATCGATGTGTTGATTGCACTTTAGTTCATTTGTATCAATAGTGATACTAAAATAATGCATATTTTAATATATATATGGTATAGGCATGACTTAATATATATAACACTATCATATATGTGCTGTAACTTTATTGCATTACATAAATTTGCTTGTGTTACAGACTAACGTTAGTTAATATAGGATTGAAATGTTTGTTACATAGTCATGCTGAGGCAGCACTCACTTAGGGAGGGACATTTTCCTGCAATAGGGACAAGAGATTTTAGTATGGTTTTTAAGGTGCTTTTGAAGGGTCATTCTTCCATTACAAGATCCAAAGGCTTTGAATACACTATCCTCTGCTGCCTCCTTTAGGCTTATAGCATTTGTCCTCCCTGTAATCTTCTGGGCCCCTGCAGTAGTAGCTGGGGTCCCTCACAAGAAATGATGACTTCTGGGTTCAGCCTTGTCGTCTGCTGAAGCCTGGTGCAATGCCTTCCTCTTGATTTGCTGTTTATCTTGAAACTCAATAAACTTCAAAATTTGAAGTGCCTTGATTTAGTGAAGGTGTTATCCCCCAGTCTAGCAGGCAGACAGCTGGGGACCAGGCGTCTTTTGTGGCAAGAAAAAATACTTAGGATTCTGGTGTGTTTGATGATAGAAAAACTCCAAGGTGTCCTGCGTTACTGACAGGCTATCAGCTATTCCATTTTGGGGGGTCTGATTAAAAAAATCTCTGCATTGCAAACATAGTGTATCAGTTCTAAATAAAACCTGCTTTTAAAAGGAGCCGTGAAAAGGGCTGGCTTTGAAACTGTTGTAGAAATATGCACTTTATAAATAGATGTCTGTGTGTTTCCCCCCATGCGGCTCCCTAATGCTGTTTACAGCAGATGGAATTTTATTCTGGCCAGGAGTTATTCTAAGTGAATCTAACAAATTTGGCATGGTAATTTGTTTCCTTTTTTATTAGCAAAACCCAGTGGGGCCTTTTATTTATAGCGATGGGGCAGTTATCTTTGAGATCTTTATTCTGCCTTCAACATCAAGCTGGGCTATCTAATGAATCTATAGCTGTGCTAGTAGTTACTCATATTCCATGTAGGTTGAAATATTTCAGAAGTACAAAACATGCTGTCAAGAAAACAGCGATGGCAAGGGAGTATGGCTTGTTTTTGCAAAGGTACCGCTGTATTCAATTTTAATCTAAAGTGACTGCTGCTTTGAAAGAAAATACCTTTAAAGTTCAACTTATCTTACTGTCTAGATTTAAGATAACACAAAACCTAATTTACTAACAGTTTGCCAGAGTTATTAACACAATACTATTAGCATATTTAGTGCGATTGAGCCTAATAAAATAAAATGTAACCATGCTTGGAAATAAAGAACCATTATCACTAAATACAGAAATGGCTAGTTTTAAGAAACATTAACAACAGCAAATCAATGAGATTTTGTCTGCCTAATTAGACAACAGGTTGTACTTTGCTTTTAAAGCCCACACAAAATTCTGATTAGCAGTAGCAGTTTGAAGCTATATAGCAAATATATAGAAAATTCTCCCTGTTCTGCCTGTAACAACTTGTACTACGTGTTAAATCTAAAGCAGAAGTCACATAACATAAATATTATTGATCATTAAATTTCCTTTCAGCTAAGCATGTGGGACACAAAGGTATACTGTGTATTTTCTTGTATTATTTGTAATTTTGTGTTAAAAACATGGAGAACAATGCCTAAGAGCTCCAGCTGTGGAGTATAGCAGTCAGAAAGTATTTAAAGCAGAGACAACTTCTGTAACAAAAGGGCTTTATTTTATTGATTACAAGGGAAGGGAAGTTACCCTGTTTCCCACCACTACATGCTGTAGGAGAGTCAAACCCTTAGGTTTTCTAGACCCTTTTATTTACAATTTTTAAAGAAATGTGAGCTGAAGGAGGTTCCTTAGACCTCAAGGACATCACAAGAAGGGTTCTGTCACCTGCTGACCGAACGCAGTAATCCGTGAAAAACTGAACTTCCTTGTTGTTTGCCTAAGAGAACAAGGGCGATTTGAGCTAATTGAGAGTGGATCTCGACTGGACAAACTTGTTCAAACTGTATTATTCTTATGAGTCACTTTTAATTGTACGCTGCTGGCGAGAGCTTGATGCATTATAGACTTCTTCGTCCTTTTGACAACTTTTGTTGCTCGAAGTCATTGTCAACTCTGCCTCAAAGTGCAAGTCTATATGCACATTTGTGTTTGTACAATCTGTCATATTTTAATTTCATCTGTCCTACAACACCATCACATTTCATCAGTGTTTGAGGAATTTGACTGACTGCAAACATGAGCAACCTGTTGTAATTGAAACAGTTTCACTTGTTTCATTGCTGCTGTGTTTGAACTCCACAGCACAGCTTGAGGCAAGCCTTGGAACCTTTTATGCTCCAGCAAGACCCCTGTTGGATTCAACCGTGCTGGAGTACAGGGACCCCATCAGCAGATATGCAAGAAGGTTCTTCCACCACCTGCTCAGGTGAATGACAGTTTCAACTTCTATCAACTTAAAATTAATTGCATATTTCAATAACAACCTACTTTAATGTGGTTAACGTTTTCCAAGAGGACCACCCCTGAAAAAAATGCATTCATTGTTACTGTTTGTTTAACTTGCACTTCGTTCCTTTCAAGTACAGTATTACAGATAAAATGCTATTCAGAGCTCTTCTATCATCAATACACTTAAAATGAATCACCCTTTTCCTTTTAGCTTGATACAAAAAAGATAGCATGCTTCTGAGAGATTTATATTCACCAAATACTTGCAGATTAACCATTAAAACAGCTTACAAACTTGGAGAAAACACTGAGTTTAAATAGGTGCTCAAATGCAAATGAACGATACGTGGTCCAAGACGTTTTTGTCTTTGTACCATTGAAATCTGAGCGTCTTGTTATTCTCATTCTCAAAGTTCTCATACAGAAATTCATATTCCAGTAGTTTACAGTGAATTTTCAGTGCCATTAAAATAAGGAGAAAATGAAATGTTGCATTTGTCTAAATTACATGACATTAGTAGAGTCTTAATAACAAATTCAGCTAGAATTTGTAGTACATTGGTTTATTGCTATATTTTTCTTTCATAATAAATTAATAGCCTAAATTTCAATCAGTTGTAAATATCAATATACAGCAGTTTAACCTGTTCATGTGTTCAACCACAAACACAGCTGAAACATTCCCTCTGAGAACTATCCAGTGGGTGAAAATAAGGAGAAATTACCTTCTGAACAATACAATGTTTGTAACACTTGTTGAGGAGCAGTGTAGATGGACATAGTGAGAAGACTTGCAATGCACCCTTTTTTGGTGATTCTTGTGGGTTGTATACATTGTCTGCATATGCAAAGCTAGGAACTACAAGTTACTTTGGCAGTACAGTTTGTGCTTCTTTCAAATCTTAAAGAGAAATATTGTATACTGTCTTCTGCATTTTGAATCTGAATAGGATCATCTTTCTGCTAAATAGGTCCATTCCAATGGGGAAATTAATCTAAGTAGAAGAATACTCCAAATATCTGCTTAACATGCACCAGCCTTTCACTGGAGTTTTCTTAACAGATGTGGCCACAGTAGTGGGTACAAACTCTGCTTCTGCCTTTCTCCTAGAAACCAGCGGGGAAGATCCCTTGCTGCAGTGGCCAACTGTAGTGGCTGCAGGCCAGCTGCCTGCAGAGGACAGATGCGGAAAGAATGCCTCCGAGATTGCCGAGAGGTGTAACCATAGTGCTCTTACATCTGCAAGAGAAAGGTGTATTCCCTCTGACTCAGGATTTGCTTCCAAATGCTAGCAGGCATGCAGAGGCATGGGGCCCTGGCTAAGCCTTCAGCCCCTGGGGCTGCTGAACACAGCTGAAATACTGACTCAATCCCCGTAGCAAACAATTCAGCTTCAGAATGCTGCCCGGACAGTGTGGGGCAAAGACAGGAGATGTGTAGCGGAGTCTCCCGGCATCTTCTACCTTCACTCTAAAGCAGACCTTGAATGATCTACGGTTGTGGCAGCTTTTGGAACAAAAGTGTGTTATTTTGCTGTTTCCCTATTGTCAAAGGGATTAGTAGTCAACTGAATCAAAGTGATAGGATCATGTGATTGCTGCAGAACAGATGGTAATGCTTAAAGCTTATCTGAGAAGACATAATCTAAGTACAAAATGAAATGTTCAAAAATGGGAGATTTATCTGATAGAAAGCAAGGAAATGATGTTCAGAGCTGATCTTCATTGTATTAAAGTGGCTGTGCCTTAATTGGTGTTTATTTCCTTTTAGATGTTTTCTTAAATGACTAGAATTATTTGAATGTAGGCTAAGCAGAGAGTACGACAGATTTGTTAGAGGAATGGTAAACCATGGTTCTGGGTGAAAGAATGCCACCTAGGCGCGATGCAATGCCTAGGAGAATCATAGGGAGGCACAATGCTCACTAATTCTTTCAGGCACCTGAAAGTTGCAGCCGCTGCTATTAAATCCATCTGCGAGGAGCCAGCTAGGCAAGCCACTTGTGCCAGCCTGCATTTACTATTGTAGGTTCATAACAGGAAGAAAAATGAGGAGAGAATTACGCTCTTGCCTTTTCAGGTCACCATATTATGCCCACGAGGACACTGAAAATGGAGTAGTCCTCCCACTACCTGTTTGTCAGAGGCAGCAACTGTGTTTGGGTGTCAGGAAGGCTACATTTTAAGTCAGTTGTACGCACTCTGGCTCAGGCTTTGTTATTTGAATTATTCACTTTTTTACCCTTATTCATTCAGCACTAAATACTTGTAGGCTAGTTCCAAATAGTTAATGAATCCCTTCAGAGTGAATTTGCGTTACCGCAGATGTGGCTGCATGACCAAACAAGAAGACTTGAATGCAGATGCACGGTAAACTGTCAATGCCAACTTGATGGAGCACTGGGGCCATTTGTCACTCTCCTGTGAGCATGAGGAGACAAAAGCAAAGTGACCACTTTGTACCCTGTTGCAGCGAGAAACATAGCGCTTCCTGAATTACGTGCACTATAAGTATGGCTGATATTCAAAAAGTATTTCTTGGAATAGAGTACGGCCTTCCACAATTCCTTTGGGCTTCAGAGAAAGCAAGCAGCAGATGCACAGAAATTAAATCTAGAGGATAAGGAGCTAAAAGACACAGGGAGGGACTCAGAAGTGGGGTAAGAAGAGTGAGGAAAGTGGGGTTAGGAGCATGACAAGGAATTGGGGATGAAGGACTAAAGGCAGGGATGGGGATGTACTGAGTCCTACAAAAGGGCAGAGTGGGAGTACAGAGCGAAGTGGGGGAAGACAGCTTAGGATGTGTGTGGTGGGCTACAGAGGAGACCAGACAGATAAAGGATGGACAGGGAAGGGTGGAGTCTTTCATACAAGATTAAAACATTAAAACACTTACATGTTTCTAGATCTAAATCTGAAAAATGTTCATATAAACAAAAGTTTTCACCCCCCTCTCCAGCTTTCCTTTGAATGCCCCACCAATCTGCCTTAAGCCTTTTCTAGAAGGACCCACTCTTGGGAGAGAAATATTAATTCATTCTACATGCCGAGACAGTCTTTGACCTGCCTGCTGAGTCTGCCAAAAAGGTGCCAGTTATTGTTGTACTTTTTAAGATGTGAGTGTCTGCATTTGCTAGAATTGAGAAATACAGTTACCTTTTCAGAAAGGCTATCCTCACCTGGTAATAATCATGTGCCAGTGATTTTAATCTTTACTGTAGGCTGAAAGGTTGTATATCCAGTTGCAAATAACTGGAGACATCCATTTTCACATTATCAGTGAGATTATAGGCTAACTATTTTTCTACCATCAAAGAGATCAGTTTCTAGAAAACGCTGAATGCTGTGATGGCAGGTTCCCTCTTTTAGGTATCGGGCACTTTAGAAAGAAGATTCTCCATCATTACTGACTGTATGGCAAGTATGGGTTAGGAAACGGTGCTGCAACCTGAGATGGGCCAAGGAACACTGACAGCACGGCTGAAATGGATCCCAATTAGAAGGAAGGAAAATGCCTTGCAATGTATTTGATGCAGCCGTGTTATTTGTATCTGTCGTTATGAAAGCTAAGTTCTTAAATTTGCAAACCATGCAGCATCTTCAGCTTCCATGAAAACAGAAGCTCAGAGCTTTGCAGGTATAGGCCCTGAATGTAGAATATGGAATACCTCCAAAAACAGGCGTTCAGTATACAAAATTAAAATTAAAGGCCTCTTAATTATATGCCAGGGATCCATTACAACAGTATTTATGGAATGAATAATTATTTTCACTTTAAATTCTTATCTATAATTAAAAAATCCAGGAACTGAATTACAAGTATAGAAATGTATCTTAGGTGTTCCTTGCCACTTGAGTAGCACTCCGGTATTTTATTATGATGTCACTGCTTATAATAATATAACGCATTATATCATTATGTAAAATGTTGAGCAGAGGTGGATTTATTAGGAAGCCCAGGGGAGCTGTAACCTTCTTGCCTGCACCCTTTTGTTGAGTTCTGCCTACTAAGTGTATTTGTGTAATGGGGGAGTGGCTGCACAACCTCCTGCCTCTCTATAACAGCTTCATCTAGCCATGTACAGAACATGGAATGGGATGGAATGGTTTTTCACTCGTTAACTACAGCATCACTGACTCATGGCTTTGCTTCACCCTGATCAAGCATTCGTAAATTGTACTTGTCATATTTTCTAATGCATGAAATTATCTTGTTTGTTTGACACACACACATACAGGCGCAAACACACGCCTGCTCTGTTTCATTCAAATTTTTCTGCCTCTGTCAGAGAGACAGTCAGAAAGTAAAGTAGAATGAGCTGGAGGTAAAGGCTGGGCTGGAAGGTAAAGTATGAAGCGCGGCTCAGGAGCTGTAGAATTGGAATGCAGCCACAGCTCTGTGTTTCTGCTATGCCCTTTCCCCCTTTATACTGCTCTTCTTGAGTTTGTGAATATGCAGTTTAAGGATCTTTTTGCCTTTTTTTTCCTACATGAAAAAATACTAAGATTTAAAACCATTTGGACTTTTCCATCTCATAATTCCATTAAGAGAATGTCATTATTTTTTTTTCCATAGTACAAATATGTTTCCCTACAAAGCAAAGCTCTGTTGTAAATAACAAGATAGTATATTTGCATCTTTCAAGAGAAAAGTACAGCTCTGATCACATTCACTGGTAGAATTTTGGGTGGATTCATGAAAGATTCTCCTTTGTCTGAATCCAAAAATGAAAACCTCCAGCATGTTTTCACTGTTACTGTCTTTACTCCTTCGCAGATCTTCTCGGAAGTGTTGTATACTCTTCCCAGTGCTCAATGTAAGATGCTACTGGTTAAATGCAAAGAAGAATTTAGCTACACATTGGGCAGAACATTCATAACATGGTATGGCTTTACACGCAGAACTTGATGGAGCTCTTTTGTAAACAAAGGCTCATAAAGGAGCTGAGAAAGTAGGTGGTCATTAGCATCAGGGGAGACCTGCTTCCAGCCAGTACTGATTTTTATGAATCACTTCACTCTTCAAGAGTTCTGAAGTGTGCTGCTATACTATCTGACATGATGCCTTGACACAGTCAGTTATCACTTAAGTCCAAGACAGCCTTTGAAAAACTAAAGTAAAGCTCTTTCGCCCTGCAGGTATGTCACTTATGCAGTACTAACTACCCCTTGGTAAGCAGGTTCCCGTATCACTACACTGCAATCTGCAAAGTAGATATTCATTGTGAGTATTCCATGCTAAATAGGACCCTAAATCAAAGGTGAAAAAATGCCTCAACTCCATAGGAATAGTTCCCAATCCCATCTGCTGCCAACTGTATGGAACTGAGGGACAGAGTCAGCAAAGAGCTTTTATGATCCTTTTTAAGAGCACCCTAAAAGTAGAATCTATAATTATATTGGTACATAGTGTTTCACAAAATATGTATAAACATTAACGATGACATGGTTCAGGACTAAGAATGTCTTTTATATTCATAAGATAACCTATTAGGCATTAAATTATGCCTTCAGATAAAATGACCACTGATGTCAGTCAGGTTCTCTATGGTGGCCACATGAGCAGAATTCATCTCTATGGGAGTAAGTTCAGTAGCAGCATTCTGACTAAAGTAGCACCTTCTGGAGAGGACTTTGAAGAGTCATTTTTTGTCATCTTGTGAAAACGATCAAAACCAAAGGCTTTCATATTACCACGACACTGATAAATGAGAATTTCAGTTCCTGTGATGGAACTGCACATGAAAAGATTCCCCTGGTCATGTTTCTTGACCTGTTTTAGAAACAAGAAATAAAGGCACTATTTAATGGAACTAGATTATTTTTGCAGTTAAAGAGGTTAAATATCCCAGGAAAAGTTTAGAATGTCTTTACTTCAGTCCTAATGTGGTTTTTTTTTCTTAAACCAGCTTCACAACAGTTTTTAATTTCAGTCAGATGCTTTGATGCCACAGGAATGGCTCCAGGATTTAATTCTCTAGTGGTGATTACAATGTAAGAAATATTGAGCAAAATATCGGGGGGAGAGGGGAACAAATGACATGACATAATTGCTCGAGAATAAAATCCCGTGAAGATAGACCACAAGAAATCTCTGGCAGAGACTGGGGCAAGATTTTCTGCTGAACCCAATGGGAGACCTTGCTTGGAGCATGGGGAAAATAGCCCCTCCCACACACTTCGAGCAGTCCCACAACTACAGTAATAAGGAGCCATTTCCCACAGCCACCAACAGATGGCTGCTTGGTGGCCCAGAGTGCCACAAGTCCTCCAGTTCTCTGCTACATCCCCACCCATGGGACTGCACTAGAAGAAAGGAACACAGAACAGCTACGCTGGACTAATGTTCTTTGTGCCAAGGCTATTCCCACATGCTGGTTAATCTGACTTTGATATTGTTGCTTTTAGAAGCTGAGCCCACATAGAGACCATTGTTGTGTTGTGTTGTGTTGTGTAACTGATAATCTGCCCTCATAAGGTGGCTTTTTCGTGCTGTACCAGCCGTGCGATTCCCCTGAAATCTAAGGGGCTTTGGGCATACAGAAACAATACAAATATAACATATTCATGGACAAAAACTCAAGAAAAAGTTCTTAACAACACATCTCGACCCTTGAGCAGCTGCAGTAAGTCAACCTCAGCTCTCCTTTGGAGGTCATCAGTTACTCCCTCCCCATCAATTCTACCTAGTCACTAATTGTATCTCCTTCTGGAGTGACACTCAAAAATCTCTTCTTGAGGTCCTGACCAAGAACCTGAATTTGACATTATTTTTTTTTCCTTGCAGTCTTTCCAGATTGATTCAAGTCTCATCTCTTTACCAAGATACTTTTTCTCCATTCATTTTCAGTGTCTTTCTGAGCCCTTCCATTACACTTCACTTTTCTGTATATGGACCATCTGGTGATATTCTGTCTTGAGCTCAGGTCATCAGATCAGATCAGAACGTGGCTTGGCCATCTATAATCCATTTGTTGTGTGCAAAAAATTGTTTGTTTTCGTCCCTAAAGAGCTTTGTTTTTCTGACTTTTCTCACACGTCCATCCAATACCTTCCGGGAAGAGCTAATTGAACAGTCAGGCAGCCCTAGGTTTCCTATCTTTAAAAATGCAGAGCTCCCTGTTATGGCTCTTCAGAACCAAAGAGTGTCCTAAGGAAAGGATACCATAAGTAAAATTTAGAACAAATGTCAGCAATAGCCAATTGTCCAATAACTGGATGTAGTTTCTTGGGGGTACACCTCACCTCTCCTGACTTCATAATGTAGAATTTAGATGTCCTACATGCTCATCTGGGCTTCCTCTGTAGTTAGTTTAAAGACATGGGCACCCAAAGGATGAGTAATCCCATGGAAGGGAGATGTCTAAGATAAGCGTGAAGAATCAAACGTCAGTATCTATCCCCATCAATTAACTATAAAGGGAGCCTACCTGATTAGCTTAAATTAGCCATGTAAAAGTGAGCTGTTTGAAGATAAATGGAATGATTTGCACTGTAAATGTCTAGCTCCTGTATCACATTATTACTTGCCAGTTAACAGAAAGATCTTAGGTGCTTAGATACAGTTTCTGTAATAGGAGAGAGGCACAAACACTAGCAAAAATAGCAAAAATGAAGAAAGGTTTACAGAAAGACACAAAAAGCAGATAGGCATGCAGATCTCTTTAAAAATCCCTTCTTGACCAGTTGTCCAGGAGAGGAGAGGATGGGGATGTGTCTTAGTTTACACTGGTAAGCGTTGAAGTATCAGTAAAAGAGGTTATACTATAGATAAATAAACAGTAATATATCACCAGCACTAGATAAAGTTCATCCAGAATTTCTAAAGGTAGTCAACGATAAAATAGCTGAAATACATGCAGTGGTGGATAACCTCTTATTTAGAATGACCTTAGCACCTGAGGACAGGAACATGGTGTCACGGGTGGAGTGATTAACTTCACTTGTAAGAGAGAAGCAGTGAAATATTTATTAACATAAAACAGTGATTTAACAAAAGTTAGTAGTAAATGCGACGGTGTTTTATGAGATTCGATGACAGGGTATACCTGATTATTTACTGCATAGAGGCCAGGGTCAGATAAGTGCAACTCAACAACTCCCGCTGATGGCCATGGCTTGAGCAGGAGCTGTGGTGGGGGGAAAGGGGGAAAAGGGGAGAGCACACCGCCACACATGGAAAATATAATGTCAGTTTTCAAAACACAGTCTGAAGAGACCTTGAAGAATGTTAGCCCTGTAAGTCCAACCTCTGTACCCGTGAAATTAGTAGAAACTATATTAAAACAAATAGTGAACATACAGCCAAATACATTGTACTGGGGGAGAGTCAAGCAGGATTTCTGTAAAGGCAAGTCATGTCTCAAACTCCAAATTCTTTGATGTCAGCAATAGTCATGTCAGTAATGGATATCCAGCTGCTACTGATGAAAGTTTGACCATTGAAGACCTTTCTGGAAGGTGTCTCACCAAAATGTCTTAAAGAAACTAAGATGCCACAGGGTAAGAGGGAAGGTCCCCTTTCATAGATAAGTAATTCATTAAAAGGTAAGAAACAGAGTAAATGTTCAGTTGTCAATGGAGGTCACCAATGGAAATTTTAAGTATAGCAGATCTATACTCATAAGTAGCCCAGCAAAGGGGCAAATAGTGAGGTGCCAGCATTTGCTAATGATACTAAATTATTAAAAAAGGGCCCACTGTGAAGAACAGCAAAAGGGCTTCACAGGACTCAGTGACATAGTGTCAAAATTGAAGATTTAATGTAAATAAATTCAAAGTGAAGCACACGGCGGGGAGTGACTCCTAACTTCATGTGTAAAATGATGGAGTCTGAGCTCACCATTATTCTGGAAGAATAATTTGGTCTTGTAACTCTACAGCTATGAAATAGTCAGTTCAGTGCTCAGCACCAGTACAAAAAGTACATTGGATGCCAGGAATTCTTAGAAAAGGAACAGACAACAAAACAGGGAACTTCACCTGAATTTTGCGTGTAGTTTTGGAGTCCCATAATAAAGGATATAGTGCAACTCAAAAAGCTTTAGGAAGGGCATCCAGGATGATTAAAGGCATGCAACAGCTTTAGTGAAAGGAATGACTAAATAGACTAGAACACCTCAACCTATAGAGGAGGCAACTGAGATAGAGATCTATTAAATTGTGAGTGCTAGGGAGAAAGGGCACAGTGAATGACTGCTCACTGCTTCTTCTAATACAAAAACTAGAGGTCATCAAGTGAAGCTAACACGTGGCAGTTTGAAAATATAGTGCTTCTTCACGTAACATATAATTAAAATATGAAGCTCTTTACCACAGGATGTTGTGGATGATAAAATTGTATATAAGTTGAAAGGCAAGGCTCAGGGAAGAGAAATTCACTGAGGAATACCAACACAGAAACCACCTCTGGCTCAGCAACTCCCCAAACCACAAATTGTTGGAGACTAGCAGACTACTTAAGCAAGTATCACCATATGCTTGCCCTGTTCTTATGTTCTTTCCTAGGCGCCTAGGTGTTGGCAAGGTATTGGGTTAGATGCACCTTCGGTCTGAGCAAATGGTCGTTCTCACGTTTTGTGTTCTCGTCCATGACAGTGTGCAGAAAAAAGCATAAAATACTCATTACTTTTCCATTTGCTCCCTCCAAAATGTGCCAAAATTCATATGATCAAAGTTCTAGAGAATTTCTTGTCTGGCTCTCCTGTGGCTATAGTTGCTGTAATGGAGTTCTTATGTGTGGGAATTTTATAAGCATTAAACCTGCTTACAAAGAAATAATATTGGCTATTGACAAACCTAGATAGAAAAGTAAATATACTGTAACGGACCTGTAGCTCAACAAGTGATTCAAAATTTGGCCCTGCCCCATGACTTTGTAATTAGTTATTTATCTTTAGGCAGCCAGATTTAGAGAATATCGAGCTAATATATTTTCTCCGAGAAGACTTAGCACTCAAAAAATGCATCTTATCCAATGTCAGGCAAGAGGGAGAATTGGCCCTGTGCTTCATGGAAAGTCAAGGAGGAAAAGGGCCTGTTCATCTTAACTTTAATACCAAATTTCCATCTGCTGCAGTTTGGAAATGCAGTGGTATCGGACATATACAATAGGGATTTATTCTAGAGGCAGCAACTCATCCTTAACCATAGCGATGATACTGGGCCTCTGTTATAGAGCTGTCTTCAGTGTGTAGACATGCTGATATGTTTGCTTAATAAAATCCAGCTTTCAAGACATACGTTAAGTTTACATGATCACCAGAGTGAGAGGGATAAAGCTGGAAAAGAAGAAAAGCAGAAGCAAATTAATGCAATAAAGGCTAGGATTTAACAGACAGGGTTGAGTAAAATAAATGTGAAACAACAGGTGTCACTGACTCTTATCAGCATTTTTAATTAACATCTGTTTTTAGCCCAGAGTACTTTGGAAGAGTATGTTGGAGTGCGTCTGTGTTTAAAGATAAAGATGGTCTGGTGAGAAGTTACTGATAGTAAGAGGTTGGGGGAACGGAGCCATTTGGGGGTGGGGGGAGGCTGCGTTGGCTGTGTGGGTGTTTGTTGCAGCTTAGAGAAACCTGAAGGAAAGCCACTGTGATAAAATTGCAAGGTAGGGAAATATTGCTATGGCAACAAAATATATTCTTGTGAAGGAAAATGAGTATGAAAAAGGAAATACAGAGTGTGGGAAATTCAAAGGAAGTACACATTACTCGAAAAGACTGAATCTAGTTTAAAAAGAAATAAACCATCATAGTTTCAATTTATATAATAATAATAATTTATAATAGTACTAAATTGCTGTTCCCCAGACTTTTGTAGCACCTACTATTGAAAATCTCAGAGCACGTGACAGACATGAAAGAATTATGCTACACAGTAGGAAAACGTTTGCTATTGCTCACAACAAGACCTCCTCTTCAGTGGCTAACCCCGATTGACCAACATCACATGGGAAATGTGTGACATAAATGTCCATAGAATCCGGATCTGTTAACTAATATTTCTTTGGTTTAGGCACAAGACAGCTCTGTAGTTTTAAGCTAGTGGTATTTTATAGTTAATTGAGTGAGGGTCAACAAATAAATGATGTAGCTTTTTTGTATAGCTGAAACTACTACTTTTTCTAGAATATTTCATACGTCTAGACTATTTCTTACTAAATATGTGTTTTAGAAGTTTAAATGATGCCTTCTTACTAAACTACTTAATTCAAAAATTAACTTGGTTCACTTGAAAATCTGACTCAAAAAATGCCTGGACAGCTTTTTTTTTGAACATAGAAGGTTTGTTCTGAGAAGCAGCATGTACGTTTAACATAGAGTCATCTGAACTATTTCACACAAGAATACATTTAGGTTTCCTAGAGCAGAATATCATCCTAAAAGACAGGAATCACATGGTAAGATTATTGTATTTCTTTTTTGGTTGGGCACATCTTCAAGATTCACAGCCAGTTACAGCCCTCAAGGGCTTTTTCTGGCCAGGGATTCATACTGTCTGGCTCCCCTTATTAGCTTTCTCTTTCCTCCTGTTTTTTTAATTTGTTTTGTTTGTTTGTTTTCTTGCTTCATACCAGAGGGTACCCTTTGATGTGAAGGGCATTCAGTTCTACACCCAATGATCTATAAAGTTATAGGTGGACTTCCTTTAGTTCAGAGATGTGTAATTTGACAGTAAAGTTCAAGTAACAGAGATTTTGGGTGCCTTGAGATATTTGGTCCATTTCAAATTTTCTCATAGTTATTCACTCATTTCTACTTGAGACCTATTTGTGTATGACCTTTGGAAGGTTCCAGAAGGGATTTCTTTTTAAACAAGTCACTCAGGCCCCAAATCAAGCACTCCACTTAACATGCCCGTATTTAGGGCCCGTAGAAAATTATAGGTCATAAACTCATGCATTAATGCTTTGCTAAATTCGGGCCTGAAGGGTTGTATAGATTATACCTGGACAACCTTTAGAGCTTCTGCATGTAAAATACAATTTAGAAGATTATCCCCTTGACACACATACATATGGACCTGGTGACTGTTTCTCCATTAGCCTTTGGTGTGCTCTGCAGCACTTTCTCGTCATCAGAATGAGAGTATCTTAGGAGGCAAAAAGGTTGCCCCCCCGCCTTAGAGGTTTGCGTATCCTGTTCAAAACAGCTCATAATCTAAAAAACTACTAGCATGAGGTTGGCAAAATAATGCCACCAGCATCTCAGAGGTCATAACTTACCAATGCATCCATTAATACTTCCATCAGTTCTCTACTAACTTAGAGAATCATTGATGAATCTCAACCAACTTTACAGAGGGTAGAAGTCTCAGAAATAACCAAATGCCTGCTAGTTTTGTGAAAATCAGCAACAAGTTAATGTTAAATAGGATGCAGGAGGTTATCTCCATCCCCAAAAGCTACCACAAAAAGTTCAGCAGATCTGCTGAACAGTTGAGACACGCACTGCTCAACACCAAACATAGTCTAGGATGCCTCTTGCTCCAGTCATTGTTGGGAGGGAGCTGAGTATATTCTGCTGGGAAAAGGGCAGTATCTTGTCAGGAGCATGTTTTGGCAGGGCACACAGGGAACAGGTGGAGTTACCGTGCTGAGACCTGTGTAGGAGGAAGCATAGGAAACTAATCAACAGTACTCTTTGCTGCTCATGGAATAGTTTATTTTGAAAAACATCAGTTACGGTTTAAATTTCTGATTGCGATACGTGAAGCTTTTGGCATGCCTTTGCCCATACGTGGGTGTCGAAATAGTCTAGTTGCAGTAGACTACTACCCAGCAATTAATTGATTTTTGCCAAAGGAGATCAATTGTATCAGGGATAGTCTTTTTTCCAGACAGTTCATTATCCAAACAAATAATAAGAGATTATGAAGTAAATTCGAAGTTTTGAGACTGAGTCTCCCAAATGATGAGATTCTGAAACAGAAACTTACAGTTTGGGGAGAGAGGGAAAGATGGGTTCTTTGGAGAGTTCCTCGTCTTTGGCTACGTTCAGGGGTCTGATTTTCTCTGCAACTATCTTATTTAAAATAGGGTGTCCTACTGAATTCATTAGGGTAAAATGGTATCAGGTTTTGGTTGACTTTTGGTTAAAGTATTTTGGGTTTTTTTAATGAAATGTAAGATCTTGATTTATTTATTCCTCTCCAGGAACTCTAGGTAAAGTGCCTGTATTTCATCATTCACTATAAGGTGCAGGATATAAGTCTTTCACTAATACTATATTTTATATTTGAAAGGTTACATAACAATCCAAGTCTTCAGAATTTACTGAAATTTTACTTTGAAATATTTCCTTGAAGGTCGATAGAATTTCAGGGTTGTCATTTTAAGGATGTGCTGAACTTATACCATCTATACCTGACTTCATTACACATCAATATTTTTTCGTGTGAGATATAGAAGACCTTAAGCCCTGGACCAAGGTTTTTTTAAGTGGGCTATGAAGCTGTATTCTGAAATACAGCTACATGCCTAAATCAGTGGTGTTATGTTCAACTATTGGTTGAAAAACAGTCTGTCTCCATTTAAATCAACCACTTAGCAACCTAGCCACACTTTACATTCTTTAACCTGATAATCTCTAATTATTCTGGCTCAGAATTCCATTGAAATGGGGTGCAGAGTCATTTTACAGATGTCGTTCTTTATTTTAATATTGTCTAATTTAAAAGGAAAATATTTCAGATAATAACAACATTTTTTGAGGAAAAAAAAGCATGAAAACCATTTCTGTTCCAAAAATTGCTGATATGAGAACTTATGGGAAACGGCTCCTTTTATGAATAATTATTATTATTGTGTTTAAGAAATGGGCAAGATGCCTAGAAATTGAATGAAAGAATGAGCTATTAAATTGAAATATTAAATGAAATAACTGAATTTAAAGTGATCATGTAAACCCTGCAGTAAATGTTGGGAGCTGTAGCTGATTGAACATATTTTCATCATCTGTCTTGTATGCTTAAATACAATTGCTTGATGTAAGTAAACACTTGATTGATATTCTGAATACTTTAAAATCTGCATATGCATCACAGAATACTGAACAATTAAAACTTAATTTCAGTGTAGTTTGATTGCATGTAAATTATTTCAATATTCATTTTTTCCTGTTCTGTTTGCTCAGTGCATATTTAATATTCACTTTTTGAATGCATATCACCCTTGATTGGACTGTGAGATGAGGAGGACTCTGAAATTCCTTCCATTAAAAAGGATTGCCTTATAAATATTATTTGTGCCACAGCTCTTCCCCTGCAGATTATTTTCTAATGTTGTGTACCCTCATTGAAGACGAGGAAAAAAACTGCTGCAGCCCTCCTTTATCAGCCCAGCACAAGGAATATGCTTACATGGTCGATGGGCATGTCTAAGAAGGCTTGTTGGTTGTAACTAGTCCCTAAAGAAATGTTTCCATCTTTTCTGCACTATATTTTTCTCTTGCTTGCATGAGCTCTCTCTTCCCTTCCTCCTCTCTCCACGTGATTTTTTTTTTCTGGTTCCTGGACTTTTTATGAGATGTTTTGATATTATGGATAAATATTACAAATATTGTTAAGTTGACCATTTTCAACCTGAAAAATGCATCTCTATCTTTAAGTGAACACATTCAGTTCAGGTGTTGTGGAATACAGATGGCAAAATTCTGCCCTTTGATATATTTGTAGAACCTCTCATAAAAACCGAAGAGACTTCTTTTCCTTTCTCCTCAGGACCGTGCACGTGGTTTTGATCTACCGTATTTAAAATCACCTTATTTCTGAATATTCAGCAGGAGGAAGCCCTGGGCATTTGATTCTCTTTTTATTTATGCTGACGAAAACCAACAATAGCCTCTCCGAAGTTAATAGATATAATTATATATTTTTTAATTTCTTATCTATTTTGTTTTAAAATTAAATGCTTTCCTGGCATCTTTTCAGTTAAGTCACATTCTTAAAATTGAAGCAGGCAGCAGGTCTGCCACTCCACCATGGAAGGCAGGTCTGGATTCTTCTCTGCCTCGACCATTTTTGCCCCACGTGACCCTTGTCATACCACTCACATTTGTTTCCTTGTCCACAAAACAGACTTACTAATAGCCATCTTTTTAAATTTCTGCAGGATATGTAGAAAGGTTGCGTAAGTGCATATAATAACAGTATTATTTTATTATATGAGAATTTGAACTTAATATTGTACGTGCTAAACAGCTTGCAGGGAAATGTTTTCCTATCTGTCCTATATAGTTAATCGCAGTTTGAGAGTTTTAATCTTGAAGGTCATATTTCTGTTGGCTGTCACTTTGACCAAACAAGTGGCTGAACTTCATGGTTTACAGGCAGATTTCCTTATCTCTCTTTTTCAAGAGACATATAAGCCTTGATTGCTGGAGTTATTGTGAAGCAATAAGTAACAAGGTGAGGGAGGGGTGGGAAGATGCTCCCTTCAAGACCAGTACCCTGTAGATGCCATTTTAGAAAGCAAATATTGTACCTTCTAATTGTAGCGCAAGAACAAAAGGGAGGGCGTTTTTCTTGGGGGTTTCTGTTTGTTTGTTTGAGGAGCTGATAAACTCTAAGTGAAGTGTCCTAGCAATAGCAAGAGGTCTTCCCATGACAAAACATACCTATAAACCGGGCATTATTAACCTGAGGTCTTTCTCATGCCGTACAGGACTCTCTCTAATTGTTCCTGTAGAATAAAAACAGCGCAACTTTGATGCCAAAGAGACTCAAAATAACAAGTATCTTCTAGTAAAGCTAGTTTAAAAACCCTGGACATTCTTGACTGATTTAATACTGTTTGCCTAAGTAATGCAAACTTGTCACTTCTGTTTGAAACCTCCACCTTATTTTAAAGCAATTCCTTTTATAATAATTTATGAAGTATCTGTGATTGTTATTTCCAGCTCTCTTGGTTTGTAAAAAGCATTTCTTGGATAGTCTTTTTTTCCCCCTTTTTTTTTCCTCAGTACAGATCTGAAAATAATGAGCTAACTTCACAGTTTTATGAATAGGGGCCATAATGAGACTGAAGTATGTATGTTGATTAAAGGGAAAAAAAATGGAATCTATGTGAAACAGCAAAGAACTGACAGCTTTAAGGCCATGATTCCATTCTGCGGGTCAATCAAATGAAGAAGTTACTTTACATTTTTGCCTTGGCTAAAGCAAATGTCATTCAAATAGTCTGTATAGTTATAGCTTTGGAAAAACAAAATAATGATGCAGACAGTCTTTTTAGCTAGTCGTATAGCCAGTTTCTGTTTGGTTTCCAATTTCCCCTCTAAGTACTAAGAATGTATATTTAATCCATAATTGAAAAGAAAAATGTGCTGGAAAAAGATATACATGATAGCTATTCAAGGTACACATATTTTAACATGTACTTATTTGTCTTAATTAAAGCATAGCTTCAGAAGCAGCATTACAACACAATGTATTTTAATGGACAATCCTTCATAGGAAGCATGTTGAAAAGCTTCAGATACATAGATGTACATGATAAAACGGTGGTGCACTGCCTGTTCCCCAGTGATCAAGAGGTTAACCTTAATTCATCTCTTCCCCTCCCTTAAACAAGTTCGGTGAGGAGGGCTGCAAATTAGTGCTTGGAAGACACAGCAGGGAGATTAGCTTTAGGGAGGAAAGGACTCCCCACTCCAGCTCTTAGGAACCTCACCTGGAGAGAGCATTTCCTTTTCTACTTAAGCTAACGTATTATGCCTTCTTGTCACAAATGTTATTCCTTGAGGAAGAGTCCTTGCCGGCTCTCTCTTGCAATCTGCTGAATCAGTCCACCTGTGCAGTAGGAGAGTAGAGAGCAATAAGGCTGTAGCAAGAGGGAGGTAGAAAACCACTTGGGCTTTGGCCAGGAAGAGGAATCCCAGTATGGTACATCACCGCTCACGTGGGGGCCTACAGGAAAGCTGGAGAGGGGCTTTTTACAGGGGCATGTAGTGATAGGACGAGGGGTAATGGCATCAAACTGGAAGAGGGGAGACTTAGATGAGATATCAGGAAGAAATTTTTCTCTATGAGGGTGGTGAGACACTGGCCCAGGTTGCCCAGAGCAGCTGTGGCTGCCCCATCCCTGGAGGTGTTCAAGGCCAGGCTGGATGGGGCTTTGAGCAGCGTCGTCTAGTGGGAGGTGTCCCTGCCCATGGCAGGGGGTTGGAACGAGATGATCTTCAAGATTCCTTCAAATTCTAACCATTCTGTGATTCTATGGTTCTATGTTATGGAACTCCTTCACTCACCAAGGGGAAGGATTCCCATCTTCCCCCTGTGCTCACATTGGCCTGAGGAACAGCTACAGCATTGCCCACTGTTTCCCAGGATACCCTCAAGGTACAGAACTGCATAAATACTGGCATCCATATGATGCTGTCAAACAACATTCATTGAGCAAGCACAAGCGACACCTTTCTAGCACTGAGAAATGACAATGCCACTTTTTCCCCACTGGGACAAAGAAGTTATCTCCTTCCAAAACTTCAAGAATCTACAACTGATGTATTGTTGAAATTGTTACCAGGTGAAAAGGGGGGAACTTTACCGGTAATGGGAAAAATACAGAGATCATTCTATATTGAATCAATCTTTTACTTCACAACTGAAATAAAATTGGGGAATTTTATTGTATTGCATATCTAAAAATAATCACTAAATCTATTTTTGTAGGTATTTTTCAACAGTTTAAAATGTGCAGAAGAAGAAAATGAGTACAAATAGAATCACTTTTTCTCACAGTACAGAGCGATTGTCACATGGTGGTGATCTACATCTAGTATAAGAGAGGCATAAGCCCAATGCAGAATTTCCCATTGTGATTAGTGTTCGCCAGTCCAATGTTGTACGTATATTCTCAGAAAGCTTCTGATGGATGGCTTTTTTCCTCCCACTTCTGTGGAATTCCCAAGGGTTGCAAACAAGAGGGTATATACAGCCTTCCACAGTGTCTCCATCCCATGTAGGTATTTGCTGTAATACACTGGGAGATGGTGTATGGTCTCTGGGTGGGAAGAAGGTGGCAGTTTGTGTCATCACAAAAGGAAGAAGCTGTTGTTCAGCAAGCCCTCAACCCACCGCAGTAATGGTCTCAATATGCCATGATACAGCCCTCCCAGGTTAACAGTAAAGGTGAAATCCTGCATCCACACTGCTCCCTTCCTACTCTACTGCACCTCTAGGTGATACTCAGGTGGTGCCTTCAAGAGCACATTTAGAGGTAATTTTTGCTTGTGGATTTTGCTCTTTTTCTCCTTGTTTTGCCTCATTGACACAGTCGTCTTCACCGTACGATCTTCAGAAAACTCTCAGGAGCCTCTGCTAATACTGGGCTGAGGGAGTTAGAAGGCAAAGCAGTGTACCCCCTACCTTTTTCAGTCTCTGGGGAATTCGTGACTGTTTAGCATGATTCAACTGGATTATCATCTTCGGAGAGCTGTATTGAGGGGTCTGTGAGGACAAAACTCAGTGCAAACTTCTACAGGGACCTCTGAAGTCTTGTGAGATTTGGGATTAGTCTTTTCTTTATGCGATTTTGAGGCTCCAACCAATGTTATTGGGGCTAACGCTTATCTATGCTGCAGCATAGCTGCTTTCAAAGCATCAATTTATTATGATCTACACTACCTTCATCTCCCTTCAGATTCAACTACACCTGATGGGACTCAACACTGAACATAACACTTGCTGAAGGTTTTAAGCAATGGAGATGGTTACAGGTAGTCACACAGTTCTGCAATCTGAGTATGAGCATATCAGGTTTCCCCAGTTAAGCTTTGGTGTCACTTCTGGTGAGAATTGAAGGACTTCATCTGCCCATTAACAAAATTTGATGCAGTTCTTAAATTGTCCTCAGCAAGTGACATGTTTCCTTTTTCTTGCAGATACCAGAGATTTGAAAAAGCATTTCTGCTAGCTGTTGACATAGGTGCTCGGGACCTGTTTATGGTGAGTCTTTTCTGGAGATAGAGACTGTTGTCACCATGTTAGTTGTCAGTTTTTGTAGACATTAAAATGGATCCGTGTCATTTGCCGCCTTAGACACATACTGAAGACAGAACTATTCTACCTGGTTTGCCCTTTGTCATCGTGAAAGTCGTCAATAGGAATTGAGTATCTTTAAGAGTCACTGACATTTTCCCTAGCATGGCCTAAGGGCTAGTCTTTATTTTCCAGGAATTAATGTATATGTTTTTGAACTTTCCCCTTCTTCATCTGTCCTGATGTGAGTGAATGTCATCTTTCACTCTAATAAGCTTATACATTTCTAATCTGTTCCTTTAAGAAGTACAACTGCTGAGTCCTGGACACAAGAGCTGGCCATATCCTGGGCATCCTGAATGCTCTTAGTTTGTCTCATAGGTTTTGTGAAAAGTGACAAATTATGAACGCTTCTACAGGTACTTTTAAAACAACAAAGCTCAGCAGCATCAACCCAAGGGTTTTTACATTTCATGCACTCTCTGCCCCCTCCCATTTAATTAGCTACAAAAGTAAAATTAACCAGCTCTTAAAAGGTCCTCTGTGTGAGCTCTGCAGGAGGCTCTTGTTTTATAAGATCTTGCACCACAATGTCACAGTGAGGTCAGATGGACAAAGCCAATCGTGCTTTCCTAGTCTCTCAGCATGTTGCTGCTCCACAGCTGATTTCATTGTTTTCAAAGAAACAATAGGAAAGGGGCTTGTTGAAAAAAAGGCCCTTTGAACGATTCGTTTGCTTGACTCTTTTGCATAATGAAGACATTCTGTTGTTTAAATTAAGCTTTGACACTAGATGTTAATATCATTTATCCCATTAAGTCACTTGCCCTGCTAGTTTGATCTTGATATTTAAATTGTATGTTAAATTACACAATTAAATCCTGCTTTTATGGGTTATGAAAATTCCCTTCTAATTATATAAAAAGTTGTGTGAACCTTTTGATGTTTTTTTCACGGCTCTAATCATCTGGCTTGTTCCATCTAATTAGAAAGATGTGAATACTGCGATAAACTTTTCTAAGTATGCATCAAAAGAATGTGATGGAAATGACAGACTTTTAGGAAATTCATTACGCATTTTCTGTTTACTCTCCTTGATTTTTTTTCCTCTTTTTAGCTCAGCTTTTCTCTTTTTATTTAATGTGACTTCTTCAATACAAATTTTATACATAATCAAGCTAAGTACTGCAGCCAGGTACACGGTTTGACTGTAACCTGTCTGCAGTAGGTTACGCCTTTTTGTTGGGGCCTCTCCCACCATACAGATAATAAATGCTCCCTGAGTCATTTCAGCCATTCTGGCAGAACAAATGTCCCAGCATTTGGCCTGCCATCTCCAGGGCCCTCTCTCATGTGGCTGAGAGCATTTCCTACATGATCTTTTTCTCTTTCCTTCTGTCCGCTGACAGCAGGACCGAGGGACCACCTCTGTCCCAGGGTGGGGAACACCAGTGTTGGGTCAATAGATGGGTGCAAAGCTGCTAACGAGAGAGGGACCATGAGTACCTGGCTCCACAAGTGGTAACATGTCCTCCTCTCAACAAAAAGGTTCTCCAGCTTTCTTCAAGAGGAGTTTCAATGTTCACAGAGAAATTAGACCCATCTTTCCTACTCTTACTTGTGTTCCCTTTCTTCTCTCAATGCCTGCTCTGTGTTTCCCATCTCACCAATGCTCTTAAACGTAAATATATATTTCCACATAGTTCTCCTGGCTTACATTACTGTGGGTTCAAAACCAGTTCCATATTGTCCTCATTCTGCTTGCATTACCTCTGAGATAGTCCTCACAGTTTCCCCTAAATTATGCAACAAGCAGCACACCCACCTGCCTCTTCGAATCCTGTTAACTCTCTGCCTTCTCTGGGGAAGCTAATTCATCTCCTAAGTAAGGTACTAATGAACAAACTTTACAATAAGCTAACAATGGCACTGCTGCAAGACTACTAAATCCAGGACTCAAGAAGTTTAAAGGTGCGTAGCTCATAACAAGTATTTATTTGTGCCACAGTAATTCCTAGGGAATTGGGCTTCATTGCACTAAATACTGTGTGAAAATTAGATAACCTGTTCCCTGAAAGCTTACAGTCCTTCTAGGTACTAGTATAACAATACTATTGCTAAGCAAGGTCTGTGCATCCTTCACTTCTGCTCAACACTGAATAATTTGTATATATTGTTTATATAGGTCAAAATGCAATTAATAGCATACAACTTGACTTTACCTATATTTAAAGCATTTATAATTGTGTGCAGTATAAATAACTAATATATAGGTCAATTATTGGTACTGTTGTCTTACAGACCAACCAAATCCATTTATAAAACCTCAGGTGGCTCTAGGAGTCACACCACCTTATTCCCAGGTAATTTAATGGGATTTCAAGAAGAAATAGTAGGCTAAAGAAAGATATCTGATGACATAAGCGAAATGTGGAAGAAAAAAATCTATTTATTAAAGGGGAACAGAGAAGGAACAAAAAAAGGAAAGGGTAGAGAGGAGCAGATATAACAGAGGCTGAGGAGGATCCAAGCGTTGAATACCCATCTTCTGAGACTTCTAAGGAAACGTCCTATGTCTTGGAGAATTTATCCTGAGCATCTTTTTCACTAAACGGGGCTCTGCAGCATTCCTGTTATTTGTTTTGAGATTGCAAAGAAGTTTGAGAGAACACTATCTGAGGGCCAATTTCTTTCATAGAAATGAAAAAGAAAAAAAAAATTGCTTAAAAGTTAGTCCTATAGCTATAGCGTCACTAGTATGATGCCATAACAAGACACACAAGACACTGCTGTGTCTCCCCATAAGCTTTACCCTCACGTCACATCTAAGTCCATCAATTATTATCATCTCCTACAAAGTTCAATAAAAAAATAAAACTGAAAAGGACATAATATCGTGAACAACAGCTCCATTTATTGGACAGTGACTGATCCAATCTGTGACAGAAAAGATCAAGCAACAGAAGGGTTGTTAGCTTTAAATCCTTTTGTTGTACGCTCCAGCTCTCAGCTGCTGAAAATTCAAAAGGCCATCCTGCGTACCAAAGGTAGCAAAAACGCAAGGAAAAGACACTTTAATAAAACTGTCAGATCTTGGGTGATACACTGATGAGGAAAGTGCATGTTTCGAAGAAACGTTGGAATTTTGCCCAGAAATATCCTATAGACAAATGCACATCAGTGTTTCAAATGACTTCTGCTCACCGAGGGCCAGCTCTGTGAGTCACAAAGACGAAGGTAAAAAGGAAGTAGTCCAAAAAAGTAATCAAAACTGTTAAATGATAAAATACAGCCCTTTCAGCAAACTCCTGATAAGCAGCTGGAAATTGTTTTTATTGTCATCGTTGTTTTTGAGAGGGTCATGATCTTTGAGCTGATAAGTTCTTAGGTAATTGTGTGAAAAAATCTGTAATGAATATTTAGCTAATTTTATTAAATTTTTTTCTGTCATTCTTTAAGGCATTCTGTAGTCAAGTGCTTCTTCTTTGTCTTTTATTTATTTTTCTAGTTTTATTCTATTCATAGATACATAAATTCTTAGAAAATTCCAATTTTGCTGGCTTATTTGAATGCATAACATCTAAATTTGATTTGAAATTGTCTAATTAGCATTTTTTACATCTGTAACCTTTTTTTCTAAAGCTTGTTTAGAGATAGAGACAAGAGCTACTTTTTTTTTTTTAAATTCTTTATGACAGCAAATTGAGGAACCACAAAGAAAGCCACTTACCAGCCTACTGCTCTATCTTTATTTCTTACAAAGCTCCTGTTAGTTAGCGATGGATATGTAGCATCTTTACACTTCTTTACTCAAAACATGGGCAAAACCAAGATCTACAAGTGGCAGATGTTTTGATATACACAGATACAAAGATCCTTTTGATACAAAGATCCTCTTAAGAGGGTCTTTGTAATTTTCTGCAGTTGTTTCCACCCCTCCCTAAGTTTATTTAAAATTGCATTGAAATATACAGTACTTCCCTTAGTTTAAACCACAAAAAGACAGTCGTTAAGCATAGTCAGAATATACTTTAAATTAGCGAACACAATCTGCCTATACATACAAATCTTTGTAAGCTCAGACTTGTTCCAGAGCCCTTAGGTTTTCTATTGTTATCTAAATAAGCTGACAATATCTACTGTTTAATCTTCATAGAAATCCTACCTTGCTCTTCAGGCCCTTTTCTCCTGACAACTGTGTTAGACCTACAAAGAGAGGAAGTACAGAGTTCGCAACAAGTTCGTAACTCATTACTTTGCCCCAAGACACTTGCACATTTTTTAAGTCACACCTGTGTTTGTAATTAGAAAATGTTGCCGTCTCCTGCAGACTGTTGGGATCCTGCAAGTCACTACCAGGGTTTCCTGCAGAATCAGTCTCAGTTTCCCTAACATTCTCAACTTGCTTCTTATTTTTGTTTTAATTATTTTAGTCTCATTATTATTAAATGAGAAGATAATAAAAGCAGTATCTTTTTCTCCTAACACTATTACTCTCACTTTTTTCATCTAGCTTCTCTTTCTAGAGTAATGTCACTTTTTCCCGTAAGAGTTTCTGTCATATTGATGAAGGTGGTAGTAAACTCACACTGAGAAGGACAGTTTCACCTGGAATCTTCTGCTTTAGTGAAAATATAGTTGCTTTTATGGTATGCAGAGCCTAATATTTCCAGCAAATACTCCTTTTTCCTTTAAATTCCCGCATGCAGATAGGTTGCAGTGCAATGGCTGGGAATGACTTAAATCTTTGGATACCAAATGGCATCTTCAGCAAAGAAGTGGGAAAAAGAAACTTTGCCAACTGTTCTTGGGTTTCCCTCACTTCATGTGTTCATGCATAGAGCAACTTGTGGCCGTGACGCCGAAGGAGTTAGTTGTCTCTTTATTAATGGTCAAGGATGAAACTTTACTTCCAGGGCCAAAACCAAGGGCTATGAGACTGTAATTTGTCTGCAGGAATATATTCTTCCACGAATCGTGCTGTATAAAACAGGTGGTTTTCATCTAAAGGGTTAACACACAACAAAAAGCCTTGCGATTCAGCATGCGATGATACACCCCTGCTGCAGCCCTCTGATTTTTAACCCTAGATAAGGACTAGATCCAGAGTATTGGCAAGTATTCATGCTAGACAACAACACTTTTGCAAAGCTCTTTGTGGTCCAAGAGCAACTCAGGAATCATGTCACCTATGTGGGTGTTAAAACCAATGAACAACTGTTGTTGCTCTTATTACCTCTAATATCAGCACAAAGAGGATGACCATCACCTTACTCAGAGAACAGTAAGCGTAACATGACAACCTCCAAACAAAACTTAGTCCCAAGAGAGCTTTACCCTAAAATTCATGTACTAGGTGGAAACCTTAATGCATTCAAATAGGGGCTGTCAGTTCCAGCACTTCAGATCTGGTTTACACAGAGCCACCTCCTATCAACCCTCTCTTAATTCATGTTGCAGCAGCAGAAGTTACCTTAAAAGCAGACCAATTGTTTCTTTCATAGAGTGAGTCAATAGCTTCACTTTTATCAGCGCGTGATTGGTCAGTGTTTTATTCATTGCTGTATTCAACAGCACAAGTAAGATAATAAATTTGCATTGGGAGAGAATTAAACTGTAATGTTAGGTTCATCGGTTCCATCTGTGTTTGTGATCTAAATAATAAAAGAACCTCTTTCTTTCAAAATCCCTTTTGTTACTCCTATGAGATTCATTTTAGATTAATCGGGTTTTTTTCTCTTTTATTTCCAAAGGACATCCATTACCTTGCACTAGATAAGGGTGAATTGGCACTAGCTGAAGTGGCAAAGAAAAAGGCTAATGACATTGATGCGGAATCAATAACTACTGGAATTGGTAAGAATTAATGGTGTTTAAAAAGCCCTTTTTGTTTTAATCAATACTTGTCCTGTACAACACCATGTTGTATTTGTAGGGGAGTTATTGTTTCGATTGCATTGTTTTCTTTGAAAGTGAGACAGTATTTTGATTCATAACTAAAGAGGGAGGCTTATAAAAATAACATAGCTTTGCCTTTCCGTACCCACATGAGAATCGTGTCAAGGCAATAGCTACGAAGCAAAAAAGATTTATGCTATGGCTATATAGAACAGTTCAGGCCTTACAAACTGAACTGACTGAATCTGAAAATCTTTGTTCATACCAGTGTTAAAGGACAGGTATGGCAACCTCACTCACCTCTAAATATTTGCTCGTGCACACTGTGCCAGTAACTGGAGTCACATCATTAATGCTTTGGCAGCATTCAGATGGAACATTTACTGATGTGAGCACAGGCTCACATCCTAGCTCCAAAGTAACAGCTTTGGATGTGGTTGTGATTCTTGCAGTTCCATACGGAATATCGATGCAAAAATTGCAGGGTTAGGCTAATAGCTCAAACACAGACAACTTTTCAGGCAGGGGAACTCATAACTCATCCGTTTGCTCCTTGTGTTTCCTCTGAGTTGTCATGAAGAGATGTATGCAAATAGGTAGACTGTTCTGATTTCAGGTCTATGGCACGAACCAAGCAGAAGGCGTCTAAGTCTAGGTAGCTGACCTCCATCAGAGAGAAAGCAGACAAAGGGAAAAGAAGGAAAACAAATTGTTATTATAAAATATGCACAGTGCTGTTTTGCTTATTCTGCCGCATCTTTGAATATTAGAGGAAATCACTGAGCTTTTGTCCTTGTCCCATGCCAGGAAGTAGAATATGATTAAGACTCAGGAGTCACAAAACCTTTGAGACCTTGGGTAACATAGGATTCTTTTAGAATTGTACATCTCAGTGTTTACCCAGAGCATACAAACAAATGCCATTCAAATATATAGAAGTGCAGAGAGGCGGTATGTGTGTGTTTTTTTCTATATATTGTATATGTATATTTCTATATATTGTATAAAGCCATGACTTTCAAGGCTATGCAATACAGTATCACCTCCTTCCCTCTGCAGCAGGGTAGAAATCAAGCAGTGCCTGTCCTGAACTCTTTTCTTCAGGGTCTTTCATTTTCAATCTTAAGTGACTTCTAGTATATTTTGCTGCACAGCTGGGCCTTTGGGCAAGCCCTTTCACCACTGGAGTTGCCAAAAATGACATTTGTTTTGGTCATCTGTTACTGGGCTCTCTTTAAAGCATAGAGTTACATCTCCCTTGCTATCTCTTCTCTTACTTCTTAGGTAGTTGTCCTCTGCACCTAATATAATTAAGATACCTAAGACTTATCTCTGATCACTATCTATTCTCCTGCACTTCATCCAGAAAACATAAGCTTAATCTGTGTCTTCGTTTAATTCCTTGCAAACTAATGCTATTACTAGATTTCTGAAGTTAGGCTATTTTAAAATTTACTGAGAGCCTTGTATAGTATTATAGACACATAAGCAAAGAGAGGGATGGGGAAGAAACCTGAGGTGATCACGAATGTCTTACTTGGGTGTCAGATGTAATACACGTGTTACTGCAGTTCAGTTACAAATGTGCAGACACGCAGTCTTCCCCTCCTTCTAAGCAGTCCTGCAGTTACCTCTGTAATGCCCTATAAGCATAAATTATTAAAGTTATTTTATATGATAAAGTCTTTAAAGTGTTCTCGTTTGCTGAATAATTAACTATCAGAATGATTTAAAATACTTTTCAATGCCCCTGGGACAAACTGTCACTGAGATTCAGTCTATAAACAGTAATGGATTTGCATCCAGTTCATTTTATATGAAAATAAATAGGAATCTCCCAGGAGTTCGTTTCACTGCAGATTGGATCTCATCGTAAACACATGAAATCTCAGCCACATGTTTTGTTTTATTATACTTTAGCCCAACATCCTTTCTTGATGATGCTTTTATTTTCATAAACTGTTAGCAAAAAAGGTGTCAAGAGGCATGAACTTTGTGGACCCACTCAAAACAGATAACAAGTGCTTTATATGTAAATTACTCTATTTATCTAACATTTTGAGGGGAAGAAAAAAATCATGCCAGAGTCAGAAGCTTTAAAATACAGTTTCAAAGAAGTCTCTGTCCCCTAATCATCTCCTTAGCCCAGTCCTCTTCATCTGGTCCCTGCTGTCTGGGGCTTTCAGCCACTCAGGTCACCAGTGGTCACACTTCCCAGATCAAACCCCAAACTTTTTGAGCACCCACTTCAGGCTTCTACAAGAAGGCAGCAAACACAGGCAACACAGAGCAATCAGTGCTATTGGTCCCAAGTTATACTGAATATCTCCCTAGGTAATACCTGGCCTCTCTACAGCATATTCCATATATATATCACAGTATAATATTTGCTCCTAAATAGTACAAATGTGAACTGTTCTCGTATATCAACATCTGATGTTATTTCCTGAGCTAGCCCATCCCCAAAACTCAGCTCAACACTACTTGAAAATAACATGAGTCAGTGCTCCTGGCTGATTCCCAAGCCCTTGAGAGTGCTCCATCTTGCCCCAGATATATTTAATTTGTCAAGATATTTCTGTGTACAGGGCTTACTTCAAACATAATAGATTTCAAACTTAGACTTTTGGAAAAGTTTCAAGCTTCTACAAATAATGTAGAACGACAATGTAATTTCAGCTTAAATTTATAGATGTCATCCAGAGTTCTATAATCATTGGTAGATTCCTCACATGTGTTAGATCAAGATTCGTGTCAAGATAAAGCTAGAAATTGATTATTTTAAAAATTTCTGAATTTTAGTTCTTCTCAGTTCCTCACATGATCGTGGTTTGCTAGAGACTGTTTTGAAGAAGCCGCCATCAAAGCTAAGAATGTCTGGGTGTGTGTGGTAAAAACACCTGTAGACCTTCAGAGCACAGTAGTTTTATGACAATATGGCTCAGCAAGATGAAGTGTCTGGTGAGGTTGTTGCTATTACCTGCTATGGTTTTGGCAGAATCAGATATTTTGTTCAACTGATTAAAATTATTCTTATGAGGTTTTATGTTTGACAGCCTGTGAAAATGCATCTTGAGGCATAAGAAGATGGAAGTAATGGCACCATACATCTCAGAGACCACAGTAGCTGTCTCCTCTTTCCCCACTCCCATTTGATCAGCAGACTAGTGGCCATAGATATTGTGGTTTCCTGTGCCAAAGATTTCCTGTTGAATTATTTCTGTAGTAGATCTATGGATTCCTTAACGAGGTCAGGGAGTTCTCATTTAGCCTTGCCTAAAATATATTCTGTGCACCTCACTTCACTTGATTAAAACAGAGATTACTTTCTTCAATATTGACAATATTTGCAGGCTTACTAATAAATTCTGTTTATGGATGTAGCCTCATATATATGCTCCTGGAACACAAGTAACCAGGTACGATATTGTCTGTGGTAGAAGAGTGCCTCTGTTCCGTGCTGTAAACTATAGGCTGCTAATGTAAAACTTGAGTTGCAAAGAACTGACATGGCACAGCCTGTTGAGAGATGCCATAACTAATAATGATCACGGAGGTGAAGAACTCAGCCCTTCAGACATCATTGCTCAATGAATATCCAACAAAGAGCGTATGTAGTCAGTGTCAGAAAGTTTCCCAAGGCCAACTTCCAACAAATTACATTAGGGCCTAGCAAGATGATTTTAACCTTCAAATCAATAGCTTTCACCCAAAAGGGATTCATGTTGTGACAAGACAGATAACTGCTGCATAGTTGAAAGGCAAGTTGGGAAACCTTGTATTTCTACTTAGAATTAAATTCAGGATATTAGTAATGCTAATGTTTAGGCAACATTTCTAACAGAGGTATCTTAATAAAAACACTGATGTTGAGATAATCACATTGTTCTGAAATGCTAGATGGGACTGACTAACATTTTGATGTTAGTGCTTGAGGTTTTTCTACTTAAAATAGAAATTTAAAACATTTCTGGAAATATTCCATAATGTTTGCAAGTGAGGTAGGAAATCTTATCAGTTCTCACAGAGACGGAGGTCTAATTTCCCACACTGTTCATAAAATGACATTCAAAATATAGGGGTCCTAAATGTTTCACCTTACTGGCAAGGAACATCACCAATTTGAACCGTAAGTGGAGAATTTATTCATTTCTTCTTAGTTGTGTGATAGTATTTTATATCGAATGGTTTACATGTTCGTTGTGGTAATTAATAATGACACATGCTATAGTGTTTTGTCTTCCATACGGAGTGTCTGAGATACCAGTCTGGTCTTGCATACAGTCTGCTACCTCCAAATCACTTGTAATTTACTCAGATCTTCCCCTATTCCTGACAGTCCTGGTGAGCTTGCTTGCATTTCAAGACCGTGTTTAGAATTGTCCCCCTATTTTTGTAACCTTCTCTGTCCCTGCATTAGCCTAGTTGATAACATTTGTTCCTCTTCTGATCCATAATGACTCCTTTCATCTGTCAAGCAACAGGCTTCTTCCTTACCTTCATGTACCCTCTCTGACGGTGATGGCAAAGCCTTCTTCATTTCCTACTCTTCTTTGGCATACGCATCTTTCTCTTGCCGTCAAGTTTCGAGTTAACTGAGAATCTTTACTTTTTATTTCATGCCATGATTTTTATTTCACTGCGTAACACATTCATGGCATGCTTATAAGGTATTATCCAGTGCAGAGGTGTACCATGATCTAGAAAGTCTTGGGGAACACCTGTTTATGCTACAGTTTTTTGAAGCTCTGCTCCCTTCAGTGTAAGCATTAGATCTCCTATTTATTTATTTAGATTTTCAGTTTTAAGTCAATCAAAACCTCTGGAATAAAATCCTTTGCTTTTATTTTTCTAATAATGTGACCTTTTCCCCAGAGAGCCAGTAAAACATTTTAAATGAAAAATGTTTTTTAAGTATGACTGGCAGTTAACTTATGGCAAGAAATTAGTTTCCACAAGCACTTTTTTTAATTTTGTGCCACACAAGATGAGTGTCTTTGAAGATACATAGTAATTTGAAATGATTTAACTGTGCTCATGTGTTCACTCTCTTGCACATATCAAGCCACACAGAGCATTTGATACATAGCCCACTAAACACAATGAAAAGATTTCCACCATATTCCCTGGGCTTTGGATGGGGATTTTACCAAGTAACAAGCTCATGTGTAGGCCTGGCATTACCAGAACTCCTGCCCTTTACAAAAAAAATGACAAAGAGCCTGGTCTGGAAGGATGCTCTACTTCATGTAGACTGCTTGAGTCCCCTGGTTTCAAGAGGAGCAGGTGGCTCATGGCATGTAAGCTTATTACAGTGGTAGTTCTGGCATACCTACTTCATTGGGAGTGTGACGATATGTTCCCATATAACTATGGATCTGCTGAACCACCTTCTTTATTCTGATGTATAGCCTTTTGTTAATTACATTTTTAATTTTCCAACTAGTAGTGAGGATTCGACTCTATCGAGACGGTACAGACACTAATTGCTCCCCTCCTTGTGTCCTTTCTGAGAAGTGGAGTCGTTTGTTTTCCTTAAGGTCTATAGTGATGCCAAACTATTTTTGGCTCCACCTCATCTCACCTCTCCGCTTGCTTGTGTCACGATGTCAGTTTTAATCTATACTTTCCCACTGCTCGACAGCTTTGCCTAAAGACATAATCCTCAGCCCCTAATAATTATAAATACATCAAAGGCTAGCTCGTTTGCTTAGCTGCAGAGGTCTACACAAAGATCTGTGTATCTTCACTTGAAAGAGATTTATAGTTTTGTGTCAAGCTTTAGAATAATCATGGCATTACATTTTTTCCCCTTTATCGTGCCATATTCTTGCCCACTACGGAATCTGATTTTAAAAGTGCCACTATATGCCTGAAATTAAGACACTGTTCTCCTTAATATTTTCATTTTAATGATCTCCATATATTGTAATATCTGTCAGCAGTAAAATTAGACCCTATTTTGTATGAAAAAGTCCTACCAAGAAGTCATAGATCAACCATTTTTTGCCTCCATATTAAATGATGTATTAAGTAGAAAAGAAGAAAAATCAGTAACTGGAAGAGCCAGTTAATTTTTTTGTATCTGTAGCCACATACTATGACTGGTTTATAAACAAAAAAAATTACAGTATTTCTAAATCCTCAAAATTGAAAGGAGTTGCCAGTGTCTGATCTGTATTTAATCTACTAGCAATTAGGTTATTGCAAAGTATGTGAGGTTTCTTATCTCAGATCTTTTCAGTATATTTCCATCTTATCCCTATAACCTCCAGCAAAGTTGATGCACGTAGACAATAGAGAATGGATGACACTAATTACCAAGTAAACAACTTATTTTCCGTGGCAACATATCAAGAAGTTACAAAAGTGAAAACAATTCACAGAGATATTCCTTGGGTGATCATGTTACATGATAAAGAATAGTTCAGCATAAAAGATCTCGAAGGGTTGCCCATGGCACAGCATTGAAGAGAAGCAAGTCAGTATTCAAGTATCCGTTGACATGATAGCTAGGAATTTGACTTCTCAGCACTGACTCCGTAGACTGAAGTCAATTTAAATAAAAAGTACACATAGTTAAAATAACTGTTGAAACAAACTATCAAAGAAATTGATGCAGGGAAAGTGCCTTTGCATGGAGACTAAATGAATACATTTCTGGGAAATAGGCTTTAGCCAAATGCAATGTATGCATTAGTCAAACACAAGTTTTTCTGGCTTGGTGTAGGATACCTAGATGAAGTTTAGTGGCCTCTAATTCACTGTAGGTCAAACTAGATGATTTACACTGTATCATTATGGTATAATATTCATATGCTCTGGATTCCAGTCTTGCCTACAGCTCTGTGAAAAAGCCCCTGGTAAATCTCCCATTAGCTTCAAAAGGCCTACATGTGGGCTAAAAGACTGCAGTTAAAAGCCACATAATGTATATTCACACATCTCACTGTATGCACGTGTGTGTGTACATAAGTGGGTGTTATATTTACACATACACAGCCAAAATCTGGCCAGTCATAAAAATAGCTCCAAATCTGAACACAAGCGCTGGATTAATTTTTACGTATTTATATTTTGCTTCATGACATCAGCAGCCACAGAATCCGCTGCTGCTTTTTTCTTTTTTTTTTTTCTGAAGGAACAAGAAATAATCACAGCAGGAGGTGCTTTCATAATTGCCATCGCTGGCTGAGAGCTGCGTATCTGTGTGCTCGCGGTGTGTCGGAGGCATGTTTGTCTCGCACGCCCTCAAGCCATCCTTGAGCCTCTGGTTTTCTGATAGGGAATTCACCGGCTGCGTTTCTATGCGCTGCAAAAGAGTTGGCAAACACATATTTGCGTGGCAGTTGGTATGTGTTTTGTCCTGTTTGCTCTGCATAATGTAACGTGATGTGACAGGCTGCAATTCATCACATCAGTGGCATGACAGCAGAGGAGTTGAAAAGAGGTATAATGGTGGGCTGACACGAGGTGCCAATTTAATGTTCAATTGTAATAATTCAACATTAAGTCTTTTTATAATGGCAAAGAATTAGCACCAAATACTCCCCATGAGGGTGAGTTTTAGAAGTGATCAGATATCAGTCAACATCAGGAGGAGGCTGTAGATTCCTGTGCTCAGCAGGACCAGCTCTTGTCCATCTGAGAATCTTTGCACATCTGGTTCCTGATCAAACAAACAAACAAAAACATTGAAGGACTATATATTTATTGCCTCCTCTTCCACTACACTCCCCAGCCACACCATGGGCCTTTAAGTGAGGATACCATAGAATTGCCTAAGGCAAAATCATAGGTTGAGGCTGTTTTCTTCCAAAGAGTGCTGCACAAGAGACTGCTTGACAGTTCACCCCTGAAAAAATCCTGCAACAAAGGCGAAGGTGTTTGATGACCTGATGTTAGTTCTTGTTGAATGCTTTCAGCCTAACAACACCAAGTTCCCTGCTAAAATCTCATCTCAGGGCTGGTGACATTCTAATCAGGATATCGCTGGTGAAAGCCGTAAGGGGCCCAAGAGTAAGCTTTGCACCCATCGCTGTTGTCAGTCTTGCACTTTCCAAAGTGCCCAACTGGTCCAGAAAAAGAAAAGAAATGGGCTGTTTAAGAAAAAGCGTTGGCGAAAAACTGATCAACAGTGCCTAATACAAGGCAGTAAGTACATCCAGAATTAATTACTTTTTTCTTCCCTCGGCATACACTCTGTATTTCATTTCAGCTATTTGAAATATCTTTCCCCTAAATACTCTTCCTGTTGGTTAGTCTGCACCAAGACTTCTTTTTCCTTTAAATCTCAGTGCCACAAAACTCCTGTGCAAGTCTTGAGCTCAGGTTGGATGGGGCTTTGAGCAACCTGGTCTAGTGAGAGATGTCCCTGCCCATGGCAGGGGGTTGGAACTAGAGGATCTTTAAGGTCCCTTCCAACCCAAACCATTCTATGATTCTGTGATTCATGCATGAATAATATCTGCCCTTCAATAATATTTTTCACAGCATTCAAGATAACAGAAGTCCTGAGTCGTGCTAGATTTCAAACCGTAAAATTCAGTCTTAAAAACAGTTTGTGAGGCAGCGTTGGTTATCTCTGCAGTGTTGATATTATGAAATGGCAAAATATTACAATATGATGAAAAGATATCATTAATAATAGCTTATATGCATGTATGGTGATCATTATAATTAGTTAGTTACTGCAGCTTCACTGCCGGTGTCCTACCTTTTCATCTTTATGATAACCAAAGATGCAAGAGCTTGATTTCTGCCTCCTGCCCTCCCAGCCTGGCTGTAACACCCGCCTTCCCCGGGAGCTGGGGCCCCCCAGCACCTGTGTCTCTGCTTCTCCTCCAGGCACAGCTTCCATTCCAACCCGCCACCCCCCGCCCCC